>CAMZMU010000079.1:27489858-27754898 GCA_947311845.1 Poa pratensis | reverse complement strand
CCCCCCCCCCCCCCCCCCCCCCCCCCCCCCCCCCCCCCCCCCCCCCCCCCCCCCCCCCCCACCGCCACGAGCGGTGCACTAGCTACCCTATGCACTTCAAGTGGCCAGAGAAGAGGCACCATGGCCGGTTATACCTGGCCATGGGAAGCCCGACCGAAGCCCAGCCCGAAAATCTTGGGCTTGGGTCTCAAATCTAGGCCGATGGCTGCGCTGGGCCGGGCCTGAGATTTGTTTTTTGGCTGTTTCATGAAGAACTTTCGGGATTTTTGGCCGGGCCGGGCCGGGCTTGGGCCTCAGCTTTCTGCGTCGGGCTTTTCACGGCCCGACCCGGCCCGAGGTATGGCCAGGTACCCGGTGCATATGAGTAGTGCAAACGATGAACCAGCAAAACTAGCGACATGACGCGACGGTCCAAGGATCCTTTTTCCCCCTCATGCGCCGAAGGGCTTTCCTCAGTTAACTGGAGTATGTGATTATTAGTCTCCGGGCTTTCATTTGAGAACGCACATCCCCTTAATTCCTTACATTTCAAAGATTTTATTGGCTTGTAGTGGAGAAAGAAACGCACATCCACGATCGATTGAGAAAGAAACGTTGATCCCCAACTTTTTCCAACCTCGTTTTCTTGGCATAGTACTAGTGCGCTTAATTTGCTGTACAGATACGAAAGCGATGGATAGTGGTGCGGAACGACGTGCCGACATGGAACCATCGCCGTCGAGCTGCTTTCCTGAGGACTCCCGGTCGGTGAATGGATCCATGCTCTACGGCAAATACATACAAGTATTCTTCGGACCATTCCGTAAATATCTTGAGGTCGACGAGTATATATATTTTCTTCTCAAAGAACCTTTGGTAACAGGAAAACCCGCGCGTGGTGCTAAAAAAGTTCTTAAGAATTGGTGCAAATCGTTGGAATCAAAACCAAGTGCAAACACTGCCACAAATAGTATAGTTATTTTCTTCCCGGAATTTTTCGTTAGTGGACCATTTCAACGGAACGCATTGCAGATGACTTGATGAGGTCACTTTTATTACTAACAACCTCTGTTTTTAGAAGACAACAATCTTGGACAACATATTTAGTCTACGAAAAGAATTTTAAGCACATATTATTTTGGATAAACGATACTACATTAGTATCAAATACATCGGTCTCTACAACAAATCGATATCACGAGCAATTCCAAACATTGAAAATGCACACAACCATTTTATTAAAAGAAGAAGAAAAGAGATCTAGGGCAGACAGTAATCAACGGAGGCATCAACCACCTCTCTGACAACACATGAGGCGAAACAAGATTTTTTTTCTCATCAGATAGCAACGACACAGTAAGGTTAACGACAAACAAGTGTCACCATCGTCGGATCTAGTCAAAGATAACGATGTCAAAACACGGCCCTTTGGCAGGTGAAACGATGAAGATCAGAACAAGAGTTTTCACTACGGAGATCCAATCTCGATACCGAAGAAGCACCACCAAAACTCAACCATGTGTGTTTCGCAACCGTTTGACCACCACCCTCATTCTTTCTACTCTTGATATCGCCAAACACTGACAAATGTCCATACTCGTCGTCTCATGTCCCAAAATACTCGGAAACGAATAGGCATAAGCCGTGTGGGAAGAAACCAATGTAACATGACATCTTCGAAAGTTTTCACCTGAATATAATGTGGGGCTTCCAAACAATGCTGACATACACAGTTTTGATGATCAACCCACACGAACAACTTGTGCTCGTATGACCTTGAGAATGACGACGGGAGAGTAACAGGCACCACCGGAACCCGCATTATGGGCCCCATCAGCTGACCCATGTCTCCTCGCCATCAGCTGAGGACAAGCTTAGGAGAAGGAGATTACCTTCGAAAATCTTTCATTGTCCAGCTGCAACCACGACCGCACGTCAATCCCAATCATGCTAACGGAAACAAATATGAAGACGCAATACCCCACCTCAGATCGTACCACATAAGTACCGCAAGTCACAGTATCGCCATGGCTGGCGTATCCGCCTTTGATCCTTTTTCCACCGACGTACTTGTCGCTGCAGCCGTCACTGCCCAGATCCACAGACTGTCGTCTGCTACCCTCGCAGCTGCCGCAGCCATGCCACCACAAAAAGTTTTGGGTCCGCAGTTCCGGTTTCTAGTTTTGCCGCGTGCGATGCCGTCTATAGATGCACTCTGTGCTAGGCCAGATATCCCCGTAGCGAGAGGGGAAAAGAGCCCACCAACATCCGCCGAGTGGTATTTACCCATCGGCTTCCTTCGATGGTGGCGGAGAGGTTGGAGGAGAGGGGAGACGATAGGGTTTCACCCGTACCGCCCCCTAGAAAGCGACCCGAGCATCGTGTATGGTATGATGCTCGCCTTTTTAACACGTTTATTATATTATTATTTATTATTACGATACAAAGCAAAATAGAAGTATATACCGTGGAAATCTTTTAGAGAAAAATCTATACATATGGTTTATAAATATCCAACACAACAACTTACGATGGTATGCATATTGGATTGTCAAGCCTTGAAAATTTGACCACACCATATAAGAAAGTCTTCTTTCTTTTTTGTGAAAATCATGTAAGAAAGTCAGCTAATTTTCAACAATTATAGGAGCGCACTTCATCCCGCCTGTTTGTTTAGACCTTCTCTTACTTTCTGATGTCAGACTTGTAACGTACTTGAAGAGGCGAAAGCTGGGGATAGCTTTCTCCATCAAAGTTTTAGCTCTTCTCTATTAAAAAACAGAGGGAGTGCTCCTGTTCAATTGTCTGCTTTAGCTCTCTTTCTAACCTTAGGCCGTGTTACCTCAACAAAAACAAAAACAAAACTTAGGGCGTACTTTACGTAGCTTTTTAGGGATCATATCCCTAAGTTGTATCATATTCATATCTACTTATGCTTGAAATAGCTTCACCTGGACTTCTACTTTTGTAGGCGATCGCTGCTTATAAAATTTTAAAACGCCACCTTCTCTCCAAACTCGTCATGGTTGTTGTATCAGCAACATCCACTGCGTGCCCCACAAATTTCGGAGAACTACTTTCAAGATTTCAACTTGAAATCAAGGTCGACAACTTCGATCCTATCCTATTACCTCTATTCTACTACAATATACTAACACGTTTTGGAACAGAAAGTGAATAAAATATACATCCAAACTTTCAGCACCACATTTAGAGAAAATCTCCAAAAACACGGGAAGTTTCACGTCGGCTATCACGAGCTAGCTGGTCGACAGTGGACAGAAAACGTGTTTTCGAGACACCTCACAGCCTTCGTCCTGAAGTGGAACATGCCTTAGTCTTCAAGGCTGAAGTAGATCATGCTCCGCAAATATCGTAAGCATAAAGGGTCCCATTAATCTTGCAGCCAATTTTTTTTAAGGAAAAGCTTTGCATTAATTAGTCGGGCACCAGCACTTTGAGTGGTACTCGTATCTGTTTGTGGCACCAACAGGAGCTGATGCTTTATTCTTCGTAGGGGTGTAAACGGATATGATAATTTCTGTACCGAATCCGTTTTAAAGAATTCATATCTGGTTTCGAAGAATTTGCCGGATAAGAATATCCGATTCCGAACTGAACACTCGGATACGGTATAGGATATGGTATGTAAAATAGCATCCGAATATGGATTATCCAAATATTAGTTAGGATTATCCGATGGTTATAATCCGAATAATCCGATTTTCTACCGAAATGTCTAAACTAATATAGCAAAATTTGTAGTTAGTGAGTTGCGGAGCTCATTTATTGAACAACGACTCCCTTGCATGGTAACTATGGAGTATAACTTTGTTAGATTATTATGTTGTTGAGCTATTATTTTTGGTTATGTGGCTTGATGATATGCATTGCGCATATCGATGTGACTAATTTTCTTTCCATCCCGAATCCACTCCGTTTCCGTTCCGAATCCGTGATTATATCTATCGCCTCCGAATCCGCAACCGTTTTATTATCCGATCCGATCTGAATCCGAAAATAAATATGGTAATGATAAAGACAAAATTCGATCCCATCCGATCGGATCGGTTTACACCCTAATTCTCCGTCTCCATTGCTATTTTTCCTTGGTGATCTCTACATCTGCCTATCACCATCCTGCGCACGCGTTGCTGGCACTATGTGGTTCACATTTCATGGTGAGTGACGGCCACCAGCTACCACGAAACACGAGCTGGAAGAAACAGATTTCACACTAGCAGGCTGCTGCGGCTTCCGGATGGTAGGCCTTGCTCCCAGGCCCAATTCTTCCGCGTTTATAGCTTCGTCGATCTTGGGCTGTTAGCAGTTTGTGAAGTCTCACAGTCAGGGAGAAAATTTGAAACAAGACGAGAAGAAAGTAGGTAATGGTTGAGAATTTCGTCGGGGGCCCATCCCCTAGGTTGGCTTCGGCTGGGATTCATACGAGTTTGCCCTCGTCTTCGTCGCCGGCAAGATGTACACAGGTTCGACAGCAAACTCCATACCGTTAGGGCATCTCCAGCCGCCACCAGGAGACCAAATAGCGCCGTTTGTCCCAAATAGCGTCGTTTTTCTCCCAGTCGTCCCTCCCAGGAACCCAAATAGCGCCGGCGCTCCCAGTCCAAACCCAGCGCACTGGGTTCGTCTGGGGGAGCCGGCGGAAGGGAAAACACGCGTGGGCCAGCACTGTCGGCGAGACAACGTATTTTCCCCACCCCGACTCGCCCTTTTCTCTATCCAGTCTCATCGTCGCCACCGGCACCACCACTCTCCCTCCGCCGCACACAAGCAGCTAGGAAGCCCACCATCTCGCCCAATCCACGCCGTCGGCACCGTCCCTCCCCCTCCGCCGTGATCTAGCCGCAAGGAAGGCTCTCGGGAAGGCTCGCGCCCACCTCGCCTGCTAGGTGTTCGGCGTTTTGTCCACCCAGACATGGACTCCGACAACGAGGAGCTGCTCGCCGAACTGCTTGATGAGGAAGCCGAGGCCGCCGTCGACGATGAAGAACACTTGCTCGTCCTCACCTGCCTTGCTGGCCTACTCGCAAACGAGGCCGCGAGGCCGCGGCGTGGTGGCTCGGCGCCCGGTCGCCGCAAGAGCAAGCCGGGGCAGCGCTACGAAAGCTACTGCATCCTCTACTTCGACTACTTCGCCGATCATCCCCTGCAGGACGAGACGGTGTTTCGGCGCCGTTTCAGGATGAAACGGAAGCTCTTCCTCGACATTATGCATGCCATCCGGGAGTTTGACCTACTTCAAATGCAAGAAGGATTGCACCGGCACGGTAGGCTTTACCTCAATTCAGAAGTGCACGGTGGCGATGAGGATCCTTGCATATGGTGCTCTCGGTGATTCGCAGGATGATTATCTGCGCATTTCCGAGTCCACTGCCATTGATTGCTTGAACAGGTTCTGTCGGGCTGTGGCTGCAGTATTTGGACCAACCTACTTGCGATCACCCAATGCGGAAGACATTGCTCGGATTCTGGCCACGAATGAAGCAAGAGGCTTCCCTGTGATGCTTGGAAGCATTAACTGCATGCATTGGGCATGGAAGAACTGTCCATTTGCTTGGCAGGGGATGTACAAAGGCCAGAAAGGAGCTTGCAGTGTGATTCTTGAGGCTGTGGCTACACAGGATCTATTGATTTGGCATGCCTTCTTTGACATGCTAGGAACTCACAATGACATCAATGTTCTACAGTGCTCGAATGTCTTTGGCAAGCTTGTTGAGGGTCATGCTCCCCGGTGAACTATGAGATCAATGGGCACCAGTACACAAAGGGCTACTACCTTGCAGATGACATCTACCCAAAGTGGTCAACATTTGTGAAGACTATCTCCAACCCTGTGCCAGGAACCGCGAAAGCTTGGTTCTCTCAGAGCCAGGAGGCTTGCAGGAAGGATATTGAGCGGGCATTTGGTGCGCTGCAGTCTCGATTCGCTGTTGTCCGGTACCCAGCTCTGACTTGGTCGAAGGCTAATATGTGCGAGGTGATGAACTGTTGTGTGATCTTGCACAACATGATCATTGAGAGCGAGCGGAATGATCCGGTGCATGACACTGAGCCATATTACCAACAGGGTCCTCTTGCAGATATAGATCACCAGGTGCGGCAACATGGGCAACCTTCCTCGCTATGCGCCAGGAGATTCGAGACCCGGTGATGCATACACAACTGTAGAATGATCTGGTGGAGCACTTGTGGAGGCGCAAAGGCAATGGCGATGCCAATGCCTAGTTTGATTTGTTCTTGATACGTGCATTTTGTATCATCATTTATACAACTTTTAGTATCATATTAGAATGTTATTTGCATTGTTATATCATTATTTTTACATGTTTTAGATGATTTATGGGACTTTCTTACAAAGTTCCTATTTTTGGTATTTAATTTCTGGGAGGGAGAAAACCTCCTTTTCTTGTTTTTAATGTTTCAGGAGCTACAGGGACCCAAATAATAAAAGGAAAATTATACAGCTGGTTTTTCGTCGAGAGAAAGGCAGAGGGAAGAAGACCGAAGAGAGGAGAGCCACGAGGCCCAAAAGAGGTGGGCCACGTGGCCATAATCTTGGGCCGCGTGGGACCCACTAAACGGCGCCTCGGGCACCTCCTCTCCTGGGGCTTTTTATCGACGCCTTCGTCCTCCCGAAAAGGCACGCCCTAATTTTCCCGAAACCATCCGAGGCCGCGGCGGCGGCGAAACTCCTGATTCCCTCCGAGGGGGATCAGATCCTGCTGCTCCGGAGCTCCGGAGAAGGGGGAAATCATCGTCATCGTCATCACCTCTCCTCCTTGGCGTGGGAGGAGGCCTCTACATCATCACCATCACCAAGACCAGCACCATCTCCAGCATCATCTCCGTGATCCACTCTGTCCCCCTCGTAGTTTGAGAGTTGCTATACCCTAGATACTTGTCTTGTGCTACTATTCATGTTTGTGATTGAGTACTTGTCATTATTTGGTGGTGAAGTTATATTTTCAGATTGTGTTGTACCACTTATGCCACTGAATATTATCATGTTTGCACGTTGTGAGTAGTTCCCATATGTTCCTGAGGGCATAGGATGAATTGGGAATGATTTATATATAACATGTGTTGGTATTTTATCAAGAGTTTATCTTTTATGTGATTCTATGATGGTGTTGTGCGAACGTCGACTGCACAACACTTCACCTATATGGGCTCATAGGAGAACACCGTAGTATAATGAATTGAGGGAGACTTGGGAGGACATGTAAACCTGGGACCGAATCATGAAGTTATATTATGAGGGTATTAATATCGGGGACCTTAGAGTGTAATGCTATGGTGGAACTTTATGTCTTAATAATTCTTGTGCAGTCATTTACTTGGCCACATGATCCATCATAAGGGGTTGTAGTTTATTTATTTATCTATACATAATAATGGCTCCGTCCAAAGAAGATTAAAACTTGACAAGATATTCAACGTGTTGTTTAATAAATCTCTATGCCTAGCAATATCCATGCCGCCCTCGGGAACGTTTTTCACATATAAGTTATACATCACTTGAGCTTGTCCTCTTGCACATAAGAGGATTGGGCTTTCTCTCTCTGAGAGCTTTGACTTGCTACTGTTTATTTTCTGCATTGCAACTGTACAACCAAAAATACCAAAAACACTTGCATCTTTTATTGTTTTATTTATCAATCTTGCTAACCAATACCTTCAGCTCCTCGTGGGTTCGACAACCTTTTCTAATTGAAAGGTACTACAATTGATCTCCTGTACTTGGGAGTCATCAAGATACTTTTCTGACGCCATTGCCGGGGAGCGTAGCGCTATTGGTAAGAAGTTTGGTAAGGAAATTTAAAAGTTGTTTTATCTCATTGTTACTATGGCATTTATGAATCGTTCCTCACTGCACCTTGCTCTATATGACAGTGCTTATGCAACTACTCCTAAAGTGGTTGAAACTACTGTGTCTGAGATACCTAAAGTGGGATTTAAAATTCCCATTGGTCATGTTAAAAGAGTTATGAAAAATCCATTTACAGGTGATGGAACTAAGTCTGCACGTGAACACATGGAGTTAATTGAAGACATATGTGGTTTATTTAGACTTCCTGGTATTTCTGAAGATCAGGTAAAAAGTAAGTTATTATATATGTCTTTATCTGGTAATGCTCGTGATTGGTACAGGTCTCTTGATGAAGAGGTTGCTATTGAATGGAATATCATGAGGAAGGTTTTATTTCTTAAATATTTTACTCCTAAAGAAGCTTATGAGAACCGCTGCTATATATTTAATTTCTGGCCACATCTGGGAGAGAGTATTACTCAAGCTTGGGGGAGGTTAAAGGAACTCCTTCGCAAGAATCCTTGTCATGATCTTACAAGGAAACTTATATTGATAAACTTTTATGTGAGGCTACCGTCGAGGCACAAGGAAATTCTGGATAATTCATCTGGTGGAAGTTTTACTAATAATACTGAAGAAGAAGCATGGAATTTATTGGAGACTATTTCTGAAAATACTAGTCATTGGGATCTTGATAAAGGTAATGAGCCCTATTTTGATTATGGATATTCATGTGTAGAGAACTTCTCTACTTCTATGTTGTTTAAAAATCTGAGTGATACTTTTAATCTTGATCCTTATGTTATAATTGAGATAGCTAAAGGTTTTGCTGAGCATATCTGTGTTCCTCAAAGTGGTTTTGAAGTTTATGTTGAACCTGTTAAACAATCTATTGTTGTTCCTAAAGTTATTAAACAGTCAGAACCAGTGTCATCTGTGACAATTGAGGAGTATGTTGAATCACCTCCATATCCAAACCAAGTTAAGAAGAATTTACTTATTGCTGTTACTAACAAGAGTAACAGAAGACGTTCTCAGCCTTATGAACAGGTGGAAGTCGACAGTCGAATTTCTATTATCAAGCAATTAAATGAAGAAAACCTGTTGATGTTTATTTATGTGAAGATGCTACTAAGTTCATCAAAGGTAATTCGGCCAAAGTTGGTAAACCTGTTATATCATGCTCTATTGGGACTTCAAGTTATCATGGTCTATGTGATATTAGAGCAAGTATTAGTGTCATTCCATATTCTCTTTATCTTGAAATCAAGCCTGATATTGATCCTATCATTATGGAAGAGACAGGTATGACAATTCAACTTGCTAATAAAGATTATATTAGCCCATTTGGAATTGTTACAGATGTTGAAGTATTGGTTGGCAAAATAAAATATCCTGCTGATTTTATTGTGCTTGGTTGTCCTCAAGATTTTTTTTGTCCTATCATTTTTGGTAAACCTTTCTTAAACACTGTTGGTGCTGAAATTAATTTGCCTAAAGAGAAAGTGTTTATTAAATGTGTTGGTGAAAAACTTGAGTTCAACTTTTCCAAATTTGCTGATAAACATGTTGTGAAAGAGCCAATTTCTGAAGATATAATTGAAACTCTTGCACATATAGCTGTAGCTTCAACAGATGTTGTAGAACGTTATATGCTTAATCAAGATGAACCATTTAATGATGAGGAAAAGGATGCTTTAGAACAAATATTATGGCAACAACCACCACAATTACAATTGCATATCCCACCTGATAATTTAGGAGTGCTACCACCACCTAAAGGGGATCCTAGCTTTGAATTAAAGCCTTTGCCTATAAATCTGAAATATGCATATTTGGACGAGAAGAGCATATATCCTGTCATTATTAGTGCTAACCTTTCAGCTGAAGAAGAAGAGAAATTACTTGATGTGCTTAAAGCTCACCGACCAGCCATTGGATACTCTATTGATGATCTTAAGGTATAAGCCCAGCTCTATGTATGCATAAAATTAATTTGGAAGAGGATGCAAAACCTGTTGTTGATTATCAACGCCGTCTCCATCCAAAATTGAAGGAAGTGGTAAGGAAAGAGGTAATAAGACTTTGAAAGGACATATCCTTCCCCACAGTGTTTTGATGTTTGTTGACAACACACTTAGATGTCTAATGTGTGTGCTAAAAGTGTGCAGGATTGTATCAATTAATATTGCACAGGTTTTGTCTCAAGAAAAGGAAGAAAGCAGTCTTCATTGCGTCAGCCGGTACTACCGGGTTCACCCCGGTACTACCGGGTGTTCTGCCATGCGGAACTACCGGGCCCAGTACCGGATCTCCAAAAGCTCTCTGGACTCGCTCGATTTAATCCGGTAGTAGCCCCGGTAGTAGCGCGGTACTACCGGGTGGGGAGCACTACCGGACCAGGCGGTCCGGTACTACCGATGCGCGCGTGGAGAGGCGTTGACCAGTCTGGCGCCAGGCCGTCGTTCCCTGTCAGCCGGTACTACCGGGCGAGGCCCGGTACTACCGCTGCGGGCTGTTTACAGCTCCAACGGCCAGATTTCTGGGAGGGGTATTTATACCCCTCCACCTACCTCCGGTGACAAGCTTGATTCCTCACTCTCTCTCCACCATTGTTGCAAGCTTCAATCTACTAGAGCTCCCACTCCAACCACTCAAACACGTTGATACTTTGAGGAGTGAAGGAGGAGCCCTAGATCCGCATCTCCACCGAGCCGATTTGTCTACATCGACCTAGTCACTTGTAGATCTTGTGTAACTTGATACATTGGATACCTAGAAGATACTTGTGATTCTTGTGGCTTTGGTAGCCACAAGGATTAGCCGGGAGCCTCCAATTAAGTTGTGGAGACGCGACCCGGCCTTGTGATTCTTGTGGCTTTGGGAGCCGCGGGAATTTGGTGAGAGCCTCCAATTCGGTTGTGGAGTGTGCCTCATCCTTGTAAAGGTTTGTTGCCGACCTCGAGGGCATCATATAGTGGCTCGTGGATCTCCTCATCGGAGGATAACACGAGGGAGATACGGTGTGCCATATCAAGGCTATTCGGAGTTCACTTTGTGACTCCGCACCGCTCCAACGGAGACGTAGCTTCCATTGGGAAGTGAACTTCGGTAGAACATCTCCGCGTCACCGTGTGGTTATCTCTTAACCTTCCTTTACTGTATTGCTAGCTTATCTTGTGTAGAATATCTTGCTAGCTTGTTTATTGCTCATCATATAGGATTGTTCATCTAGTTGCATATCTAGAGAACTTATATTTGAGCAATTCCGAATTTGTATTAAAAGAAAAAGAAAATTGTAGTTGCCTATTCACCCCCCCCCTCTAGTCAACCTACTCGATCCTTTCAATTGGTATCAGAGCAAGGTCTCTTTATTAAGGGCTTAATCGCCTAAAGAGGAGGATGGCTAGTGCGGAGGATGTACAACGTGCTAAAGATGAGGAGTTAAGACTTGCTAAGGAACAAGAAAAATTTGATAGAGAACAACTTGAAAGAACTAATCGAAGCGGGAATAATCCCTCCCGAGGGTGATGCCCCAATCACCATGAAGTCCATGATTGAACTTTTTGGGTTCATGAAAGGCAAAATGGTGGATGAGGTGTATACTCGGGTATCTAATCAAAATGGCTCCTCATCATCCGCTAGCCCTATTAAGGGTGCTAGTGACAAGGATAAAAATGATAAACCTAATGAGAAGCCTTCTCTTAACTTTGCTCCACCTAGCTCTTATCTCACTCAAGTTTCACTCACTCAACCTCATATAACCAACCTTGGTAGACCCCCTCCTAAGCTTGATAATACTCGTTATTTCACTTGGAAGAAATCTATGGAGTCTTATTTTCGCAGCTCATCGGTGCATCTTTGGAGGGTGGTTCTACATGGTTTCAACCCAGTTGATCCCAACAACTTGACCAAGCAAGAAGAGATTGATGAGCAACTTGATGCAAATGCCAAGTACATTCTTGAGAGTGCTATGACCGCAAATGATGAAGATCATGTGCGGAATCTCAAAACTTGCAATGAGGCTTGGCTCTATCTTGAAACCGTGTATGAAGGAAATGAGGGCATTCAACGCTCCAATGCGGCCGTCCTTCAACATCAAGTTGACAACTTCATCATGCTAGACGAAGAGACTCCGACCGAACTTTACCGAAGACTCTACAAGCTTGTGGTGACATGTAGGGAAAATGGAAAGAAGGATATGGATGATGAATGGGTCAAGGCCAAGTTCCTTCAAGCAATTATGCCATATAGTGAAACTATGGTGATGAACCTCCATGCAAGAGCGGATTACACAACAATGACTCCCAATGACATCTTGGCTCAATTTGTCACTATGATACATTGAAGTCCACATCCAAGTCTTTCAACCAAGTCCGTGGCCCAAAGACTCTTGCTTTGAAGGCTCGTGTGGTAGACCATCCAAGATATGAAGAAAGCCCGGTCTATGAAGGTGAAGAAGACTTGGAGGGTGAGCTCAATGAAGTTCTTGCACTTGCCGCCACCCGGTTTTGGAACAAGAAGAACAAGAGCGTCAACCCTTCACCAATAAAAAGAATGTGCTTCAATTGTGGAAAGGACACTCATCTTGTGAAGGATTGCCCCTATGAAAGAAGAGAGGATAATGGTGGTCAACTCATTCTAAAGAAGAACAAGTACCACCCCAAGCCTACCTACATGAAGAGATCACCTCAAAAGGCTCTTGTGGCATCCCATGAAGAGGAATACGAGTCCGGAGGTGAGGAGGATAAAGAACCAAGTGAAGAAGTAGGAATGGCGGCTCTTGCAATGGGCACCCTTCCTCCATCATTGGCCAACCTCTTCTCATCTCCAAACGACGACAAGATCTCCAAGCCATGTGCCTCATGGCCAAGGAAACAAAGGTGAATTCCCCACCAAAAATTACTATCTCCTCTAACCCATCACTATTGGATTGTGTTGAGGATGTAGGGAAAATTGAAGAAGAGGATAAAATTTCTATCTTCATTAGCAAGCTCCAAGGTCCAACCAAGAAAATGGTTGAGGCCCTCATGTATCAATATGGAGAAGCCAAGCATCTTCTTAATGAGAAGGATGTTAGGATTTGTGAGCTCGAAGGGCATGCATGTGATCATGCCGACAAAATTGGTGAGCTAGAAGATCAACTTGTTGAGGAACAATTGCTCCGTGAGCAACTTGAGGAGACACATGCCATGGATCTTTCCAAGGCAAAAGAAACTCGTGAAACCTCTATTCAAATTGCTATTGATCTAAAAAGTAAAAATGAGGAACTTGTAGAGAGTCATAACAAACTCTTTGAGGGTTTTGAGCAACTTAGGGAAACCCACAAGGTGACCTCAAGTGAGCTCACTACACTCAAGGAGTCATATGCCAAACTACAAGCTCAATTTATCTATGCTAGCTTCACCACTTCTCATAATGATAAAGATGCAAATTCTTGTACCACTAACCCTTTATGTGTCAAGGCATCTCTTATTGAGGAAAACACTAGGTTGAAGGCCCAACTTGAGAAGGGCCTAGCCACTTGTATCCAAGGGGAAAAGAACCTCAATGATCTTTTGAGCAATCAAAAGGGAGTGGTTGGCAAAGAAGGAATTGGGTTCACACCCAACTCTAAGAAGGTCAACAACAAGAAGAAGAAGGCGACTCCCCCTTCCAAAGATATTGTTTTTGTGAAGGAGGGGGAGTTAGCCAAAGCAAATGACAACTCTATTGGGAGTGGTAATGTCACTAGGGGCAATGCCACTCACAATAACTTTGCGGGAAAATACAACCCCTCATATGTTCTTTTGAAATCTACAAATGGTTGTGTTTTTGCTAAATATGTTGGCTCTTCATATGGAGATGATTATCACTATGCTATTTGGGTTCCAAAGACCCTTGTGACTAACAAAAGAGGACCCATTCCAAAATGGGTACCTAAATCAAAGACTTGATTTATTGTAGGGTTTCTCTTCCGGTGGATCTTCATGGCTCATTGATAGTGGATGCTCATCCCATATGACCGGAAGCAAAGAACTAGTAAAGGACTTATTGAAACAACTACTCTCATTCTCTCATGTCACCGTTGGCAACAATGCAAGACTCAAGGTAGTGGGAGTTGGTAAAGTGGTGATCACTCCGGAGTTATCCATTGAGAAGGTCCTCCTTGTTGAATCTCTTTCATACAATTTACTTTCCGTTGGTCAATTATGCAATGCCGGTTACACCGTTATTTTTAATAAATACCACGTGACCATCCTTTTCACTCAAACACTCAATGTCGCCTTTGTTGGATTTCGTGAAAACGGTTTGTATGTGGTTGATTTCTCAAAAGAGACCACTCAAATCGCTACATGTTTAATGGCTAAAGGCGACAAGGGGTGGCTTTGGCATCGCCGACTTGGCCATGTCGGTATGAGAAATTTACAAACTCTTGTAAAGGGTGGACACGTGGTAGGACTAACCGATGTTAATTTTTCCAAAGATCGTCCTTGTAGTGCTTGCATAGCCGGAAAGATGCATGAAAAGAATCACCCCAAGAAGACCATTATCTCCACTAAGAGGCCTTTGGAGCTCCTTCATATGGATCTTTTGGGCCTCCCACATATGATAGTCTTGGTGGCAAGAAATATTGTTTGGTGATTGTGGATGATTACTCAAGATATTGTTGGACTTTCTACATCAAGAAGAAGAGTGAAACTCAAAAGATATTCATTGACTTTGCAACCCTAGTTCAACGCCAATATGACTCCAAGATTTTGGCAATTAGAAGTGACAATGGTACGGAGTTCAAGAATTACACTATGGATGATTTCCTAAGTGGGGAGGGCATTCAACACCAATATTCCGCTGCATATACTCCCCAACAAAATGGTGTTGCCGAAAGGAAGAACCGCACTCTTATTGATATGGCAAGAACTATGATGGCCGAATTTAATTCCCCATACAACTTTTGGGCCGAAGCCATCAACACCGCTTGTCATTACTCAAACCGGCTCTTCTTCCGTCCTCTCAAGGACATGACACCATATGAACTCCTCACCGGTAAAAAGCCAAATGTATCTTACTTTCGAGTCTTTGGATGCAAATGCCATGTTTACATTAAAGGTTGCAAAATTGCTAAATTTGAATCTAGATCTTTTGATGGTATATTTGTTGGATATGCCGCAAAGTCTCATGCTTATAGGGTCTACAACATATCCACCGGGTGTGTTGAAGAATCTATGAACGTGGAGTTTGTCGAGGATAATGGCTCCCAAGCGGAGCATATTGATCATGATGATGTAGGTGATGATGCTCCATCTCAAGCCATAAGAACTATGGGGATTGGAGAACTAATTCCTATTGAAGGACCCATTGATGATACTCAAGAAGAAGGAACAAGTTCTACTCAAGTTGAGCCATCCACCTCAAATATTGATCAAGAAGATGGTCAAGACCCACCCAACTCTAGTGGTGAACAAGAACATAATGAACCCACAACTCCAAGAACTCCACTTCGGGTTGACCATGAGCAAGATAAAGGCAATGATGAAGATATTTGTGTTGGTGAAACAATTGGTCAAGCCTGGAACGCCGGGTCATCCGGCGTGCATCAAAATTGGATTACCAACAACACTTCAAAGAAAATATCCTTGGGAGTATCCGTAGAGGTGTGTCCACACGCAATCAATTATCTAACTTTTGTGGTCATGTCTCTTGTTTGTCTAGCTTAGAACCTCTCAAGGTATATGATGCTCTTGAAGACATGGATTGGGTTGCGGCTATGCATGAAGAGTTGAACAACTTCGAGCGCAACAAAGTATGGTCATTAGTGGAAAGACCCAATGACTCCTCCCATAATGTCATTGGAACCAAGTGGATATTTAAGAACAAGCAAGACTCACATGGTCAAGTCATTCGCAACAAAGCAAGATTGGTTGCACAAGGCTACACCCAAATCGAAGGAGTCGACTACGGTGAAACCTATGCCCCCGTTGCTAGACTTGAATCCATTCGCTTACTAATTGCTTATGCATCTACTCATAATATTGTCTTATATCAAATGGATGTTAAAAGTGCTTTCTTAAATGGTCCACTAAATGAATTGGTGTATGTTAAACAACCACCGGGTTTCGAAGACCCTAAATTTCCTAACCACGTCTACTTACTACATAAGGCTCTTTATGGGCTCAAGCAAGCTCCACGTGCTTGGTATGATCATCTCAAGGAGTTCTTAGTAGACCGTGGCTTTGAAATTGGGGTAATAGATCCCACTCTTTTTACAAAAAGGGTAAATGGAGATTTTTTCGTATGCCAAATATATGTTGATGATATTATCTTTGGTTCCACTAACCGTGAATTTAGTGATCAATTTGGCAAGCTAATGACCAAGGAATTTGAGATGTCCATGATGGGAAAATTGAATTATTTTCTTGGCTTTGAAATCCACCAATTTCGAGAAGGAACATTCTTATGTCAAGCCAAGTATATTAAGGACATGCTCAAGAAATTTGATATGAACAATGCCAAGCCATATAAGTTTCCCATGGACTCCAAGGCGGATCTTCACTTAGATCCGGATGGTAAGGAAGTTGATCAAAAGCTTTATCGTTCTATGATTGGATCTTTGCTTTACCTTTGTGCATCTAGACCGGATATTATGTTTAGTGTGGGTATGTGTGCAAGATTCCAATCAAGTCCTAGGGAAAGTCATGAAACCGCGGTCAAAAGGATTCTAAGATATTTGTTGGATACTCCCAACTATGGTCTTTGGTATCCCCATGGTACAAGCTTTGATCTTGTTGGTTATTCGGATGCGGATTGGGCGGGTTGCAAAATGGATAGAAAATCAACTTCGGGTACATGCCAATTCCTTGGTAGGTCCCTTGTGAGTTGGTCTTCCAAGAAGCAAAATTGTGTGGCCTCGTCATCCACCGAAGCCGAATACATCGCCGCCGGTAGTTGTTGTGCACAATTATTATGGATGAGGCAAACTTTAAAGGATTATGGTGTCATTTGTGACAAAGTGCCTCTTTTATGTGACAATGAAAGTGCTATTAAAATTGCACACAACCCGGTTCTTCATGGCAAGACCAAGCACATTGAGATTCGGTATCATTTTATTCGAGACCATGTTGAGAAGGGTGATATTGCAATCAAGTATGTCAACACCAAGCATCAACTCGCCGATATGTTCACGAAGCCTCTTGGTGAAGCAAGATTCAAGGAGTTGAGAGGAGAACTAAATGTGGTGGACATATCCAATTGGATTTAGTGGATTTCTTGCATACCTACCCATATTAGACGATACTTATTTGGTTTAGATGTAGGCATGGACATAGGGGGAGTGCGGTCCTAATCCATTGGACCATCCCTCCCCCCATTATGCCGATAGTAAGAATTCATTTGCATCTCTATATTCGTTCTATGAATTGTGAGCTTAAATGACGAGTAGTGGCCGTGGACCAAGATATATCTTCGCGGTATCACACCACATACTCATACATGGTGGCCTCGGCCACCGCCCTCTTCCTTGTGAAGAGTTGGTTTCATTTGGATTTTATTGGTTTTCTAGTGCTCCTATGGAAAACATGCTCAATTTGGTTTTTTGTGTGTTTGATTCTTGCAAATTGAGTATGAAGTACCATCTCCAGTGTGTTGATCTAATCCTATGCCTTTCATCTATCTCAAAACAACTTCCATCTTGCACAAGTTCAAATTCCTTACACAAAAAGAGAAACTGGGGTTTCTTAGGAGGCCCCGGTAGTACCGCCTGGTGGGATCCGGTTGTACCGGATGGTACGCCCGGTACTACCAGGAATCACGGGTATCAAAATATCTTACCGTGCGGGCAGGGTGGGGGTTATTCCCCATTTTCCCCCACCCGCACGAACCACCCCGTCGCCTCCTTTGTCCCCTGCTCCGGCCGCCGCCCTTGGCCGCTAGTCTCCGCCATCTCCGGCCAGATCTGCTCTGTGGGAGCGATCCCCTCGTCGATCTCCTCCATGGCCTCTGGTATTTCCCCGTTCTTTGCATTCTTTGTTTCTAGATCTTGAAATCTAGATGTATGGAGAGGAAACATTGGTAGCTCCGTTGGCAACGGTTAAAGTTGGATGGATGATCACCTAGGCCGTGTTAGCTAGCATCTATGTGTAATGTATGGTTGAATCTCTCGATTTTGTGCCATTCAGTCTTGAATCGTCTCAGCCGGTACTACCGGGTACTACCGTGTTTTCCAAATTTGCTCGATTCAACCATTCTTTACATCTATTGGCTAGTTTTTGATTCCTTATCCATGAACTTGTGCACTCATCTATTCCCTGCCCTACCTATATGCTGTTTCACAGGTAGCCACCGTGGTAGCAAGAAGCCACGTCTCGTGGAGGATGAGATTGAGAAAGAAGAAGAAGAGGAAGTTTTGCCTGCTCGCACCACAGCCAGAACTCAAGCAAGAGGAAGAACTTCAGCTGTTGCTCGTACCACCACTGCTCCTCCTTCGAGAGCCCGCAAAGCACTTCACTTATGGAAGAATGATGACTATCAGAAGCTCAGAGAAGAGAATCCCTATGCTGAGGAGAGGTCACCACTTGTGCGAAATCCGCACTTTTACACAAATGATCAAGACACCATCTACAAGGAAATCTATCTCCACAAGGATTACTCTGTGGTTGTCCAACACACTCTTGATCTTCCTTACATGAAAAACTCGAAGCACAAGGGCTATTTTGATGAGACACTTGCAATGTGTGAAGAGTTTGGGCTGATTGACATCATGAAGGAGAACCATCCCTACATTGAGTACTACATCATTCATTTCTTTTCCACCGTCTACCTTGACCATGATGAAGCCCGGACTCTATGGTGGATGACCAAGGACACCTTGCTTTCTGCCACCTTGGCGGAGTTTGGAGAGCTTCTAGGCTATGAAGACAAGGGTGAGAGTATTGCTAGTGGATGGAGATGCCATGACAATGATCGATCCAGCTCCAAGGATGTTCTTGGACCAATCACTATGGAAAGAGGCACCACCGGTAAAACTGCTCATCTTGTGCGTCCTTTTGAGATTCTCCACCGTGTCTATAGAGAAACTATTGCTCCCATGTGGGAAACTGGGATGAGGTTCATGGCTTCATGTTTGACCTTCTCAAGCTCTCCTATGAAAATCAAGGCAAAGGCAAGAAGCTTGATGTGATGGATTGGATGTGGAATGACTTGTGGTCCACAATCATTGATAGAAGGGCCCCCATCTATAGCCCATACATTATGAAGCTCATTCGCCGCAAGTGGGCTCTCAAGAAGAATGGAGAAGATATCATGAAGGATGGCAGCCCCATTGTGGCTCATCTGGTGAAGGAACTGCGTATCAAGTCTCATGCTCCTCCCAAAACCAAGCCCATTGATCCTGTGGCTGCTGCTGAAGCTGAGAGAGCTAGTGGGAGCGCACCTCCTCTTGAGGAACCTTCATGGTTCAAGAAGCTGCAGATTAAGGCCAAGAGGGCCTTTTGCCTCAAACTGGATTTGGAAGACCGTCTGTATGAAGCTCATGTGTATCACAAGAAGGCAGCTCAGCGACACAAAGCAATGATGAGGCATATGCAGATTCCCGTCTCCGATGGTTCTGAAGAAGTAATCACTCCAAAGGAGGAATGGGTGTCCAAGCATGGTTACTAGAGTGATGAAGATGCTCCTCCACATGGTGATTGCTTCCAGGCCTCCTCTTCGACCCACCACGGCGCGGGTGGAGCTTGATGCTCCTAGGGACGTGTTGCATCGCGCTTCTCCCTTTTTGGCATTTCGATGACAAAGGGGGAGAATGTGTTCTATTTAGGATGAGCCGTGGGATTTGCATGGGTGGAAACACAAGCTTGCAATTCGTTTGATCTTTATGCTTGTGTTTCATCTTTATTTGGATATTTGCTTTAAACTTCTCTATGCATGATGTAAGACATGCCTTGAACTTGTTTTATTGTAATAAGACCTATCTAGTATGTACTTGCTTATTGTTGCTTATATTGTGCAAGTTGTTTTAATTGGTATCCATATGAACTTCCTTGGTTTGTAAAATATAGGGGGAGCTCCGCCCATTTTATATGGTGTGTTTCTGCATTCAAAAGCAAATTCCTAATAAACACACAATTTGGAGAGCCCCGTCTATCATTTGCAAATCATTTGTTTCTCCTACGTGTGTTGTCATCAAACACATCGCGCTTCTCCCTTTTTGGCATTTTGATGACAAAGGGGGAGAATGTGTTCTATTTAGGATGAGCCGTGGGATTTGCATGGGTGGAAACACAAGCTTGCACTTCGTTTGATCTTTATGCTTGTGTTTCATCTTTATTTGGATATTTGCTTTGAACTTCTCTATGCATGATGTAAGATATGCCTTGAACTTGTGTTATTGTAATAAGACCTATCTAGTATGTTACTTGCTTATTGTTGCTTATATTGTGCAAGTTGTTTTAATTGGTATCCATATGAACTTGCTTGGTTTGTAAAATATAGGGGAGCTCCGCCCATTTTATATGGTGTGTTTTTGCATTCAAAAGCAAATTCCTAATAAACACACAATTTGGAGAGCCCCGCCTATCTTTTGCAAATCATTTATTTCTCCTAAGTGTGTTGTCATCAAACACCAAAAAGGGGGAGATTGAAAGGACATATCCTTCCCCAAAGTGTTTTGATGTTTGTTGACAACACACTTAGATGTCTAATGTGTGTGCTAAAAGTGTGCAGGATTGTATCAATTAATATTGCACAAGTTTTGTCTCAAGAAAAGGAAGAGAAGCATTCTTCATTGCGTCAGCCGGTACTACCGGGTTCACCCCGGTACTACCGGGTGTTCTGCATGCGGAACTACCGGGCCCAGTACCGGGACCAGTACCGGATCTCCAAATGCTCTCTGGACTCGCTTGTTTTAATCCGGTAGTAGCCCCGGTAGTAGCGCGGTACTACCGGGTGGGGAGCACTACCGGACCAGGCGGTCCGGTACTACCGATGCGCGCATGGAGGAGGCGTTGACCAGTCTGTCGCCAGGCCGTCCGTTCCCTGTCAGCCGGTACTACCGGGCGAGGCCGGTACTACCGCTGCGGGCTGTTTACAGCTCCAACGGCCAGATTTCTGGGAGGGGTATTTATACCCCTCCACCTACCTCCGGCTCACCAAGCTTGATTTCTCACTTCTCTCCACCATTGTTGCAAGCTTCAATCTACTAATGCTCCCACTCCAACCACTCAAACACGTTGATACTTTGAGGAGTGAAAGAGAAGCCCTAGATCCGCATCTCCACCGAGCCGATTTGTCTACATCGACCTAGTCACTTGTAGATCTTGTGTAACTTGATACATTGGATACCTAGAAGATACTTGTGATTCTTGTGGCTTTGGTAGCCACAAGGATTAGCCGGGAGCCTCCAATTAAGTTATGGTGACGCGACCCGGCCTTGTGATTCTTGTGGCTTTGGAAGCTGCGGGAATTTGGTGAGAGCCTCCAATTCGGTTGTGGAGTGTGCCTCATCCTTGTAAAGTTTTGTTGCCGACCTCGAGGGCATCATATAGTGGCTCGTGGATCTCCTCATCGGAGGATAACACGAGGGAGATACGGTGTGCCATATCAAGGCTATTCGGTGTTCACTTTGTGACTCCGCACCGCTCCAACGGAGACGTAGCTTCCATTGGGAAGTGAACTTCGGTGGAACATCTCCGCGTCACCGTGTGGTTATCTCTTAACCTTCCTTTACTTGTATTGCTAGCCTATCTTGAGTAGAATATCTTGCTAGCTTGTTTATTGCTCATCATATAGGATTGTTCATCTAGTTGCATATCTAGAGAACTTATATTTGAGCAATTCCTGAATTTGTATTAAAAGAAAAAGAAAATTTGTAGTTGCCTATTCACCCCCCCCCTCTAGTCAACCTACTCGATCCTTTCAGACTTATTGAAGCTGGTATCATTTATCTCATAGCTGATAGTAAGTGGGTTAGTCCAGTTCATTGTGTTCCTAAAAAGGGTGGAATGACTGTTGTTCCAAATGATGAGGATGAACTTGTGGCTCAACGTACTGTTGTTGGTTATAGGATGTGTATTGATTTCAGGAAGTTAAATAAAGCAACTCATAAAGATCATTACCCATTGCCATTTATTGATCAAATGTTAGAAAGGTTATCTAAACACTCTCACTTTTGTTATTTAGATGGTTATTCAGGTTTCTCACAAATTCCAGTCCATAAGGATGATCAAGAAAAGACCACTTTTACTTGCCCATATGGTACATTTGCTTATAGAGAATGCCATTCGGTTATGTAATGCTCCTGCTACTTTTCAAAGATGCATGAATGCTATATTTGCTGATTATATTGAAAAGATAATGGAAGTCTTTATGGATGATTTTTCTGTGTATGGTACTTCCTTCGATAATTGCTTGTTCAACCTTAACAAAGTTTTGCAGCGTTGTGAAGACCAACATTTAGTTTTAAAGTGGGAGAAGTGTCACTTCATGGTTACTGAAGGTATTGTTCTTGGGCATAAGATTTCTGGAAAAGGAATAGAAGTTGACCCAGCAAAGATAGAAGCTATTGAAAAGCTGCCATACCCAAGGGACATCAAAGGTATAAGAAGTTTTCTTGGGCATGCAGGTTTTTATCGTAGGTTTATTAAAGATTTCTCCAAAATATCAAAACCCTAACCAATCTTTTGCAAAAGGATGTTCCTTTCTCTTTTAATGATGATTGCATTGAGTCCTTTAATATTTTGAAGAATGCTTTAATAAGTGCTCCTATTATTCAACCTCCTGATTGGAAATTGCCTTTTGAAATTATGTGTGATGCTAGTGATTATGCAGTTGGGGCTGTTTTGGGCCAACGTGTTGATAAGAAACTGAATGTTATTTATTATGCTAGTAGAACACTTGATGCTGCTCAAAGGAATTATGCCACAACTGAAAAAGAATTTTTAGCAGTGCTATTTGCTTGTGACAAGTTTAGACCTTATATTACTGATTCGAAAGTCACATTGCATACTGATCATTCTGCATTAAATACTTAATGCATAAGAAAGATGCTAAGCCTAGATTAATAAGATGGGTACTTCTATTGCAAGAATTTGATTTACACATTGTTGATAGGAAAGGGGAAGATAATCAAGTAGCTGATCATCTTTCTAGAATGGAAAATATACCTGATGATCCTATTCCTATTAATGATAGCTTTGTTAATGTTTCTAGTGCTAAAGTTGCATCACCATGGTTTGCCAACTATGCAAATTTTATTGTTGGTAAGGTTTTACCTCCACACTTCACTTTTCAACAAAGAAAGAAATTCTTTTATGATCTTAGACATTATTTTTGGGATGATCCTTTCCTTTATAAGAAAAGTGTGGATGGTATTATTAGACGTTGTGTACCTGAGCATGAACAACAGGCTATTATAAGAGATTGTCATGACAGTCCTTATGGAGGGCATCATGCAGGAGATCGTACAGGTGCAAAGGTATTACAATCTGGTTTCTATTGGCCTACTTTATTTAAGGATTGTGCTGAATATGTTAAATCTTGTGATAAATGTCAAAGAGTAGGAAATATTGGTAGGAGAAATGAAATGCCTATGAATTATTCTTTGCCACTTGAGCCATTTGATGTTTGGGGCTTTGACTTTATGGGCCTTTCCAGAGTCAAAGACAAAGCATACTCATATTTTGGTTGCAGTGGATTATGTTACAAAGTGGGTGGAAGCAATTCCAACCAAAAGTGCAGATCATGCCACAGCAATGACGATGCTCAAGGACATCATTTTCCCCAGGTTTGGTGTTCCTAGGTTTTTAATTACTGATGGTGGCTCTCATTTCTTGCATGGTATTCTTAGAAAAATTGGCAAAATATGATGTTAACCATAGAATTGCATCTCCCTATCACCCTCAAACAAGTGGACAAGTTGAATTAAGTAATAGGGAAATTAAACTCATTTTGGAGAAGACAGTGAATAAGTCTAGATCTGATTGGCCAACTAAAATTAATGATGCATTATGGGCTTATAGAACTGCTTTTAAAAATCCTATGGGAATGTCTCCTTATAGAATGGTTTATGGAAAAGCTTGTCATTTACCTGTTGAATTAGAACATAATGCTAGATGGGCTATTAAACAATTGAACTTTGATTTTAAGACTGCTGGAGAGAAGAGAATTCTTGATTTAAACCTACTTGATGAATGGAGAAAAAAGCTTATGAAAGTGCTAGAATGTTTAAAGAGAAAGTTAAAATTTGGCATGACAAGAAAATTAAGAGAAAAGAATTCAAAGTAGGTGATCAAGTTTTATTGTACAATTCTCGTTTCAAGTTTTCTGCAGGAAAGTTAGCTTCAAAGTGGCAGGGACCATTAGTGATACAGGAGGTGTACCGTTCAGGAGCTATCCGTCTTCACGGTGATATGAAAGGTAAACCTCATGTAGTCAATGGACAACGCCTTAAACATTATATTGCAGGAAAGAGCTTCATCGGAATGGTGGAAAATTGAACTTACAAACACCGGAGGAGGTAATTGAGAGAGGTCGTGCAGTTTCAGAAACCCTAAATCAATAAAAGGTAACTTTAGTGTTGGAAAGTTTCTCGGAATTGCGTAATATTTTACGGAAGTCATTTTTTATGGAAATTAACGTGTGGGACAAGAAAACTGGACGAAGCGGAGACCCGAGGAAGGAAACAAGGGGTCCCACGCGGCCAGAATCTTGGGCCGCGTGGGACCACTCCTTTCCCTCCTCGGAGTCCCTTTTCGTCTCGTTTTTTCTCCGCTTCGTCTTGACCTAAAAATCCTCAATATATACCCCTTCCGCCAATCTAATCTCGCACCGAGCGTTCTCGAGCGATCTTTGCTTTTGCTGTTTCTGTCTGTCAGGTTTTAGCCATGTCTTGCTCCGGATCCAACCATGAGGGGGAGAGCGTCCCCAAGGGAGGTGTTGTGAACCGCTACCTCAACTCCGTGATGGCTCCACCGAAGGCCGTGACCTTCAAGGAGGGTGTGCTGCTCGTGGAGGAGGTGAAGGCTCCCAAGGCCACCGGTACGGTGGAGGAAAGGCTGGATGATCTGGAAGACAAGACCTTCAGGTATGGCACTGTGGTTTACCGCAGCCTTGATGCTCATCACTTCATGAACCTGGAGCTGGAGAAGAAGGTTGAAGAGTACAAGGGGAGGCTCGAAGAACTAGAGGAAAGATACAAGGACGTCATCGAGAAGATGGAGAAGATCCAATGCTTTATGTGGGATGTAGAGAACCAGAACTGCGAGTATGAAGAACGCTTCAAGAAATTGCAGCAGCTGCCACCCTCAGGTACAATGATCCACCTACATCTTTCCGTGATGGAAGGCCTTTCCCATGGAAGATGGCTGAATGGGAGGAAGAATATGAGAAGGAGGAGGCCGCAGCAAAGGAGGCTCTAGAGAACGTCAAGCTTGGGGGAGTTCCACCTAGTCTTTATCTCTACTAGTTTATCATATCTATCTAGTCATGGTGTGTTTTGCTTTTATCGTTTAGTTATCAATATCTCTTAGGCGTGTGTGAGCTCATGGAGCATTATCATGTATCTCTATCTTGTGGTTTATCAATGAATATTAAAGTATGGTGTCATCCATGATTCTCTTGTTTGGAGATTTATGGGTAACACTCATGCAAATGAGCGTGGCATATTTAGAAGTTTCAGTCACATCTTGCCTTGAACTTAATTAACTTGAGTGTGTTGGACAATTGTAGAATCACCCCATTATAAATGAGTAAAGAGAATGAGTCAATATGACTTGAAAATTAATAGTTTAAGGTTGAGATATAGTCTTGTAGGATAAAAAGTTAGGAAGAGTTAATGAAAAGGATATGAAACACTCTTGTTAGAATCTAGTATCTTTTGAGCAAATTAATGATCATGGATATTTCAATACTTATGCTCTTGGAAAGTGAATGAAAAGGAAGGCACCTGAAAATTCAGTTAGCCATGGAAAGTGTAAGATAAAGGTTGTTAGAGCATAGGAACTTGATTGAGATATCCATGACTAAAGTTTGCACTAGTTACTAGTGAAGCAAGGTGAAACAATTTTATATCTGTCTTTTCATTTGTCTTCTTTGAACTTGTTATCAATAAGAGTTTATCTTGTCTTTAAATTTCAGCAAAGTATAAAATATTATAATGCTTCCATAAAGAGCAAAAGCATGTGAAAAATAGTATGATTCAATTGTCCAACATACAATGGTTATTTGCTTTCAAAAGTAAGGGGTGATTGCTAGAGCTTCTACTTATGTTGCCCTCATGTGTATGAGTTTTAGTTCATTAATCTTACATTGCAATTGAATATGATGATGATACAATGCTCGTATTTATTTATCAACCATAAGTCCATTGATGCATGTAATGATCTATGTCCTTACTTACTCGAGGACGAGTAAAGGTTTAAGCTTGGGGGAGTTGATACGTGCATTTTGTATCATCATTTATACAACTTTTAGTATCATATTAGAATGTTATTTGCATTGTTATATCATTATTTTTACATGTTTTAGATGATTTATGGGACTTTCTTACAAAGTCCCTATTTTTGGTATTTAATTTCTGGGAGGCAGAAAACCTCCTTTTTCTTGTTTTTAATGTTTCAGGAGCTACAGGGACCCAAATAATAAAAGGAAAAATACAGTGGTTTTTCGTCGAGAGAAAGGCAGAGGGAAGAAGACCGAAGAGAGGAGAGCCACGAGGCCCAAAAGAGGTGGGCCCACGCGGCCAAACTGGCCGCGTGGGACCCACTAAACGGGCCTCGGGCACCTCCTCGCCTGGGGCTTTTTATCGACGCCTTCGTCTCCCCGAAAAGACGCCCTAATTTTTCCAAGTCCATCCGAGGCCGCGGCGGCGGCGAAACTCCTGATTCCCTCCGAGGGGGATCAGATCCTGCTGCTCCGGAGCTCCGGAGAAGGGGGAAATCATCGTCATCGTCATCACCTCTCCTCCTTGGCGTGGGAGGAGGCCTCTACATCATCACCATCACCAAGACCAGCACCATCTCCATCATCATCTCCGTGATCCACTCCGTTCCCCTCGTAGTTTGAGAGTTGCTATACCCTAGATACTTGTCTTGTGCTACTATTCATGTTTGTGATTGAGTACTTGTCATTATTTGGTGGTGAAGTTATATTTTCAGATTGTGTTGTACCACTTATGCCACTGAATATTATCATGTTTGCACGTTGTGAGTAGTTCCCATATGTTCCTGAGGGCATAGGATGAATTGGCAATGATTTATATATAACATGTGTTGGTATTTTGTCAAGAGTTTATCTTTTATGTGATTCTATGATGGTGTTGTGCGAACGTCGACTGCACAACACTTCACCTATATGGGCTCATAGGAGAAACCGTAGTATAATGAATTGAGGGAGACTTGGGAGGACATGTAAACCTGGGACCGATCATGAAGTTATATTATGAGGGTATTAGTATCGGGGACCTTAGAGTGTAATGCTATGGTGGGACTTTATGTCTTAATAATTCTTGTGCAGTCATTTACTTGGCCACATGATCCATCATAAGGGGTTGTAGTTTATTTATTTAGCTATACCTAATAATGGCTCCGTCCAAAGAAGATTAAAACTTGACAAGATATTCAACGTGTTGTTTAATAAATCTCTATGCCTAGCAATATCCATGCCGCCCTCGGGAACGTTTTCCACATATAAGTTACACATCACTTGAGCTTGTCCTCTTGCACATAAGAGGATTGGGCTTTCTCTCTTGAGAGCTTTGACTTGCTACTGTTTATTTTCTGCATTGCAACTATACAACCAAAAATACCAAAAACACTTGCATCTTTTATTGTTTTATTTATCAATCTTGCTAACCAATACCTTCAGCTCCTCGTGGGTTCGACAACCTTTTCTATTGAAAGGTACTACAATTGATCTCCTGCACTTGGGAGTCATCAGGGCTCCATGCGAGCTACCGCGGCCATGGCCTCCACCGCGACCGACGCGGCCAATGTGAGGGGGAAGAAAAGCGCGGCGAGCGTGTCTGCATCCACCACCGCCCTGAAGTAGAGCAGCGGGGACTGGGTGAAGTCCTCGATCAAGGACGCTCACCTCAACAAGTTCCGCGAATAGGGTCTGCTGCCCCCCGCAGATCAACTGGCCGTCCGCGCGCCGTCGCCCAAGGAGGTACTCCCTGAACCGCGCGCCAATGAGCGCGTTTGTTTTGCGGAGTTTCTGCCTAGAGGATTTTCGCTCCCCCTTCACGATTTTGTCCGTGGTTGTATGTATGCCTACGGGGTGCAAATCCATGATTTCACCCCTAATGGTATTATGCACATTGCGTGTTTTATCACGCTGTGTGAATGTTTTCTTGGAGTGGCCCCTAGCTGGGCATTATGGAAGGCCATCTTCCTTGTGCGGCCGAATAGGGGAGGCGGCCGCACCTACCCTCTGGGCGGCTGCGGGATCCAGGTGTGCGGTGACACCCGCTACTTTGCCCTGAAGCCAGTCGACTCCGCGCAAGGGTGGAGAAAGGGATGGTTCTACGTCAGCGTCGAGCAGGACGGAGTCACCGCCTTCTCGACTGCGAGTTCGTTTGCGAGGACCAAGCCGTGGGATCATCAGCTGTCGGATGAAGAACTAGCAGAGGCGGAGCCTTTGCTAACTCAGATTAGAGGTCTGCTGGGTAAGATCACCGGCATGCATCTGATGGCCACCTTTGTGAAGAGGCGGGTGTGGCCAATCTGCACCCGATCTCATCCCATGTGGCAGTATGAAGGTGCTGCCGACACCACTCGGATGAGCCCAGACGAACTATCAAAGAATGAGCTAGTCGCTCATGTGCGAGCCATCACCAGCATCAAGGCGTCTGAGCCCTGCAACATCGACTGCCCTGTCACTCCATATGGGATGGACAACCCTTTGCCTGAGGTTAGTATAATTTATGAACTGTTTATAGTTGGGAGTTGCCACTCGTGAGTTGTGTGGTGTTCAACTTTTGTCTATTATGTGTGATGTGCAGGGTCACTCGACTGCATCCATCCTTCCTCCCCTTCCTGAGAATGGACCGACTGAAGAAACACAGCTGCAGGAAGTGGAAGCGAAGGGAGACCACTCGCCAGTCCCATCCGCCAACACTTCTCATGTGGAAGAAGTTGAGGAGGAAGGAGCAGACGAGGTGCAAACAGAAGAACTGCCCGTGCCTGACCACGAAATCGACGTCGCTCCTCCAAAGCGTCATCGATTCGTCAAGGGGTTTTCCTCCTCTACGATTTCACCCGCGAAGAAACAGGACTTGTGAGATGACGGAGACTCAGGCTCACCACCTGCTGCCAAGGCCGATCCTTTGACTGTATGCCCGTTGAGCTCCATCTCTCCCCCACAGTCGAGTGGGGCTCTGCTGTTTGGAGGCCCGAATTTTGAAAACCTCGACAGTGAGGAAGAGGAAGAGCACAGGTTTGTGCATTTTGCTTATGGTATGAAAGTTTCTGCTGTGTCAAACTTGTGCTGATTGTGTTTTCCTTTGTGTCATTCGCAGTGCTGAGACAGAGCGTCCCTCGTTTCCTCCAGCCGATAAAGCGTCGACTCCGGATCACCCGGATGTTTCTCCGGCTACACCCGAGGTCGTCCAGCCAGCAGCCATGACTACTATCATGGAGGCGACCAAAGTTGCAAGTGCGGCCACTCTTGAGGTCGGGACATCCGCCGCGCATAACGACAATTTCTATTTAGTATTAAAGGTGCATAATTTTAGCAGGAGTTCTAGAATCCGCTATAGCATCTTCTAGTCTCCGGCCACGTATGATGTGCAATCGAGTGGTTGCTTCATGTCGAGATTCCTCCTTCCTCTGGCTTCAACTCGAGCGCGTCCACCCAGTTGCCAACAAGTTGTGAGAAGTAAATCATCCCTCTCGTCGGAGGATACGATGATATAGCAACAAAATTGCATTCATTGTCGACAATCTAACTCCTAATAATTCTAGAGGGGCGGAAATTGGAAGAGAATTATTTTCCAGAGAACATCTCGACCGTTCATCATAACCTACGCTTTTTTCGAGAATGACAAGGGGAATAAATCCCCACCGCTTGTTTCATTCATTAAAAATAGCTTGGTGGGCCATGTTTTTACAAACAGATGGAGAAATTACAGGGGATACAAGGGAAGAGAAAACAAAGAAAATACATGAAGAAAGACAACTAGAAAAGGAGACAGCAAGAGACACCATGAGAGGCATAAGAGGTGAGGGGTGCAGTCGAGGGTTCACAATGGTAAGACTCGGCAATCAGCCTAGCGCATCACACCGGCGTGCGACTCGAACCACACGGCACAACTCAGGAGCACCACCATCATCATCGGCGAGAGTCAAGCCTAGCACCAAGCACTAACCTAGACAGGAGCTCCGCCACGGGAGGTCGAGACGATTAATAGGTTGGGGAGGCAACCATTGTGTCGTCAAAGAGCAAAGGTGAGCCGAGACGCCACCAAGAGCCCGAAGCTCTCAACACCGCAACGAAAACCATGGTAGGGTCTTGGGCAAGCACATCAGCGTGGCCGGGACCACGCGAAGGCCAGTCGAAGAGACAAACACACACCGTCGGCCCAAGCTGGCCGCACCACCACCGACTTACCCTAGCCGCCAGAACGCTCGCGACCACCCCTGTCGTCCCCAAGCAATGCCTCCACGGAGGGAAGCGACGTTGCCGCTGCAAGAGCAGGGGAACCGGGCTTTCGCCCAAAGAGCAGGGGGTGGGTGATGGGGAAAGAATCTCAACGAAGCCTCCAAGGAGGGGTCTGACGCTGGGAGCGCCGTCGACGTTGTGGCCGCCCGCCGGCCAAGAGTTCCACTGGTTCCAATCCCACACCACCATCCGCCCGTCCAAGCACGGATCGTTGAGGGTGAGGCCTCAGCATCGAAGCCGGACGGTGGAGAACACCTTTACAGGCCGGGGGCGATCCCGACCGAACCGAGCAGACCACGGCGCGGTCCGCCCCTGCCTTCCGCAGCCAGCCAGAACGCCGCCCCGTCGGGAGCAGCCCCTGCTGGAGGTGACCATGCATGCGCCGACCGCGGCCCGCACGGCCCGACCCTGGCCCAGATTGGGACCGAGCCAGCGCCACAGGGACGCCGCACCTCCAGGACGCCGCGCCGCCGCCATGCGACGCGCGCCCACAGCTCTCCTAGCTCGCCGCGCCGCGCCCTCCAACTCCTGTCGCACCTCCGAGCGTGGAGCTCGAGCCAGGGAACCGACGCCCCACCGCCGCCTTCCCTGGACATGCTCGGCTTTGTCGGCGCTCCCTCCGACAGCGGCGGTGCAGTGGATGGGCGGCAGGAGGGCCTGAGGTGTGGCTGGCAGCTAGGGTTTCCCCCGAGTCGCCAGGTGTGGGCGACGCGGGGGGACTGGGGGGGTGGGGGGGCGGGGGGGGAGGGGGATAACCTACGCTTTCACTAAACCACCATGAATTCTCCCCATATAAACAAGGGAAGATACTTCTTTCCTTTAAGCAATAGCACCAAACCAAATGAAAAAAAAATCTTGCAGAGAACATCTCGACCGTTCATAATCCGTCATGAACAATGGAAGCGGCTTCTTTCACAAATTCCCACAAGCCGTGAGAAACCAAACAGAGGATTGAAACTAATTAGATACACTCATGTCTAATTTCCGTATAACTCCCTCCACTAAACTCTCATTTCCTCTTCCACAGAGCTGCCAAGCACGCTTCAAGGGGTTAATGCTTTGGGCTCAAGGCTAAAAGGGGACTTAGTTAAATATAAGAGTATACGGGTCAGCCCGTTTCGCAGCGCAAACTCAGCGGGAGCAAATCTCAACCCTATAGCCGCACGGGAACCACCTCAATCGTCGTCGCACTCCACGTCTTCTGCCTCCATCCAGGCGCAGCCGCAGCCGCAGCCTACGAATCTCCTTGTAGAACATCTTCACACCCCTATCTTGCTCTCGAGTCTCGACAACATATTCCCAGCCGCCGCTGCCGCCTCTTTACCGGTCGACCATCGCAGATCGCTACCGGTTCTGCCAACCGATCGAGGTCAAAGATTGAAGATTTACCATGGCGGGTGACAACGATTGCGAGGTCGTCCCTACATGGGAAACTGGCAAATTCCGTTTCCGGGTACACTACTCGCCGGCTGAGGTTCCCTACAGCTGTAGTAAAGTCGCTAGCAGCTGCGTCGCCGGATGCAAATGCGATGCAACTTTTTTCCGTTGCGACGGCGCAGGTGAGATCAGGCTGACTCTTACTGTGCGGCATGAATCAAATCCCAGAATGGAAGGGATCAAGGTGATGCCCAACATGGTTCTTCTCGACAAGACCGGGTCACCGTCTTCCAATGGGACAATGACAACCTTGCGCTTCTCCAAGAATGCGGATACAACCAGCTGGGCCTGCGCTTGCTGTCGGAGGATGTGAAGGCGAACTGTGTGGTGGACGACGTCTTTGAAGTGATGTGCTCGGTGGAGGTCAGCATGGACTGTACACGGGCACCGGCTCCTTTAACGAAGGAGGCGGAGGAGCTCCCTGATTTGGGTCATGATCTGGCCATGATGTTGGATAAGCAAGAACTCACGTTTCCTTTGATGTTGACGGTGAGAGCTTCAGTGCGCATCGCCTCGTGCTCGCGGTCCGTTCGCCAGTCTTCAGAGCAGAGCTCTATGGCTCGATGGCTGAAAGCAAGATGTCGTCTATCACCATTCAAGAAATGGGGGCCTCCACCTTCAGATCTATGCTACATTACATGTACCATGGTTCATTGCCTAAGGCTGGCAAGAGGAATATTTCTTCGACCATGGCAGAATACCAGCGTCTGCTTGTAGCCGCTGACAGGTATGGGTTAGAGAGGCTAAAGAAGATTTGCGAGGACAAGCTATGTGGCAGCGGTATGACGGTAGACAATGTTGTGTCAATGTTAGAGCTGGCTGATGGCCATGTTTGCCCCAAACTCAAAGATAGCTGCCTTGATTTCCTCTCGGATGGTGAAAATTTCAAGATGGTTGCCACGACTGATGCGTACTTCCATTTGATGCAGACTGTTCCTTCTCTCTTGGTTGAAGTTCGGAACAGGTTCAAGATGACACATGAAAAGCCCATTATCACTGAACCCGGTGCTCAGAAGAAAACCCGAATGTCTTAGGCATGACAATGTAGTAGTGATACAGAACTGTTTACTCAATGAATTCCAATGCTGTTATAATGTCACGTTCTTACATCATCATACGACTCTAGTTCTTTTGTAGTTGCAGGAAATATACATTCCTTGAATAACTATCTGGGTTCAACTTCTCTTTCTAGTTTTAGAAGAAACATGACAACAGTTCTCTTTTGTTTGCCAGTGCGTGCCTATATCTGTTCTCTTAATAGATTACTCTTTATATTAACCATGTCTATTTTTTCAGGCAATGACAGCAAGTTTGTTTCTATAGGTAGTGTTTGATGCTAGAGAAATGTTACAGTACCGTATAACTACTGGAGCATCATAGAACTGTTTGTTATGTTTGTTTCTATACAGTTAGCAGTTGTTTGTTTGTGTATTAAAAGCTTGTTTGGTTGTTACAGGAGTAAGCTATAGGAGTGAACATGGCTGAAGTTCATAATTTTTTCTTTCTAAATAGTCCGCAATTGTTTTTTGTGTATTAAAAGCTGAGTAAAATGCAGCTACGGTGACTAAACTTGTCCGACATGAACGATTTGGTCACTGAACTCAGGAAACAATTTCGGGTTGACAAACTTGTTCCGCGCGGTCGTCTACGGTCAAACTTGTTCCAGTTGCATTTAGTGTTGTTGAGGTAGAGGACACCGAAAATTGGAGATGGTTCCTTCAGACTCTCAAAAAGGATTTGGGTATTATCAACACAAGTGCATGGACAATAATGTCTGACAAACAGAAAGTACGTAGCTAAATCTTTTTTGACCTTTACTCTTCAATTTTCTTCACTATCTGCTATCTATTGTTTAATACATGTTGCTGCAAATTTTGTAGGGATTAATTAAGGCAGTCTCTGAGATATTTCCTGACTCGGAACATAGGTTCTGTGTTAGGCATCTCTGGCAGAATTTCAACCAGCTTTTCAGAGGTGAAGTCCTTAAAAATCAGTGTGGAAGATTGCTAGATGCACAACTGTTCAAAGATGGCAGGAAGCTATGGATGAGATGAAGTTATTGAACAAAGAAGCACATGATTGGCTCGACGAGCTGCCACCCAACACTTGGGTGAGGGCATTTCATAATGTCTGGCCCAAGTGTGATATATTGTTGAACAACAATTGTGAAGTATTCAATAAGTCCTATTTTTTTCCTGATTTTTAGAGTTGTGAAATTTTGAGCATGTTGATGCTAAACGAATCCATGTAGCTTGGACTAGAATCCTATTTGATATCCATGATTCTTCCCTGGTTTGTAGGTACATACTGGAAGCTAGAGAATTGCCAATACTCACCATGATTGATAGGATCAATCAACAATTGATGACAAGAATTGTCAACAAGCAAGAAGAAGGAGATAAGTTTACAGGTCCAATTTGCCCCAAAATAGCAAAGAAACTTACCAAGTTTGTTGAATTGTCAGCTGAATGCTTTTTGAAGCCAGCAGGATCAGGGTTTTTTTATGTGGATTTCAGAGGAAAGGACTACATTGTAGAGTTGCTAAACAGGAGTTGCACTTGTAGGAGATGGGATCAGAGTGGGATTCCCTGTCACCACGCCATTGCATGTCTGAGACATGAGTGGAAAAAACCTTGTGATCACGTACACCCTGCATATTCTGTGGAAAGGTTCAGAAAAGCTTATGCTCACAACATCATGCCCTGTAGAGACAAGTCAGAATGGGATCGAGTTGTGAACTGCCCTAATGTTGCTCCTCCTCACTATGAGAAAAAGGTTGGCAGACCTAAGAAGAGTAGGAGGAAACAACCAGAAGAAAAACAGAGTCAAAGTGGTGGTACAGTAATGTCCAAACATGGAGTGATAATTCATTGCAGTCATTGTGGCAAGCCTGGCCACAACAAAGGTGGTTGCTCATGGGCGAAAGCTGGACTGCCACCTAAGAAGCAAATGAGGAAGAAAAACAGACCATTGCCTGATGATCCAGAGGAAGAGGTGCCAGTGACTACACAGGTACTTGTATTGTTCATTCTGTCAATTTTTTACAACTGTTGCATGCAAATGCAGTATAATCTGATTAAACTATTGTTACACAGGAGCATTCAATAAATGGTGGAAATTTCACTTTTGCTGATCTCAATCATGGCAATCCAACGGTTGAGAATGTTGAAGATACTATGTTGGAGGAGATGGTGCAGCAGGTAACTTTTTTTTTTTGCTAGTGTCAATTACTGCATATAGCATTTTAGCTATCAATCATGGCAATCCAACGGTTGAGAATGTTGAAGATACTATGTTGGAGGAGATGGTGCAGCAGGTAACTTTGATCAACACTTGTACCAATTACTGCATATAGCATTTTAGCTATCACTTTTGACAAAAAAATATGTACAGGTGCCACCTCCAAGGACCAGGAATGTGCATGCAGTACCTTTGCCGGATTGCGGTTTCATTGCTAAGGAGCTGGGCCAAAACGTGGCCACTGCAGGCTCTAGCGCTGGTGTGAAGCAAAACATTGCTATGCAGGCTGAAGCTATGAAACTGGCCAAGCTAAGAGCACATGAAGAAAAGAAAGAAGCTGCACTAGCAGATAAACTGAAGAAAACTGCAGAAGCAAAACAACTCAAGGCTGAGCTGACAAAGCAGAGAAAATTAGAAGCTCAACAAAGGAAGGAAGAAGCTACAGAGCTGAAGAAGCTGGCAGCAGCTCAGAAGAAAGAAGCTCAACTTGCTGCCAAGGCCAAAAAAGCTGAGGAGAGAAATAAATTGGCTGCAGAAAAGCGACAGATAGCTGCTGAGAAGAAGGCTGCCAAAGCTACAACAAGCCAGCCAAAAGAAGTATCAATGTTCGATGAATTTAGGGCTTGACTTTGTAATGTGAACTGTAATGCTTTTGAGCAACAATATTTAGTCTTTTTCACATGATGTACTCCTATCATGTTAACTATGTGTTAATTTGTGTGCTATGACTATCCATATGGCAATTCTGGTTTGTACGTGAGCTTATTTACTCATTTGCTGGAACTATATGTGATCTAATGCGCTGTGACTATCCATATGGCAAATCTGGGATTTCCTGCAATTTTAACACATTTTCCCTGATTTGTACTCTTTCTTGGCATTTTGTGAGCAACAATATTCACTTTCCTGGCATTTTGTGAGTGTCATATTCATGTTTGCAAGATTACTACAAGTGCTTGTGCACACTAATATAAACTGCCAGAATTAAAACTAGAGATATTTCAAATAATTGTCACACACATCACATATTTCTGATGAATACAATTGCTTTAATATTACCACACACTGTGATTGCTACACACTGTCATTGCTGCACACTGGCAGGTGTCAGCTAGCACACTAAGACACTGACAGTACACATAATTCACATTAGTTTTTTTTTTTTTGGAAACAAGGCAAAAGTTTTGCCTTTTATATTGATATAGAAGGAGCAAAGACAAAGTTTTGGCCGAGACCAAAAAAATAAAAAGTTACAACACCAGAGTCCCACAGCCCCAAGAGCTACGGGCGAGAAACGAACGAACTACTCGCAAAATTCGGCCAAACACTTGGCCCCCGCCAGAATCCAGTTGTTGCTTTAGTTTCTGATGGGCTGGAAAACAACAGAGGGCATTGTGAAGATGTTGTTGAATACCCTCGCGTTTCGCTCTTTCCAAATTTCCCAAGTGATTAGGATGATCGCCGTCTTGAGCCCCTTGCGTGAGATGGATGTCATGGCCGCCAAGTCCTTCCAATAGTCGAAGACGGTGGGCTTAGTGACCCCAAGGCCCTGCATCAGTGCAGGGCATTTTTACCAAGCAGAAGCCTCAGCCCAAATCCTCTTGGAATAGCGGCATTCAAACAACAAATGTCTTCCCGTCTCCGGTTGGTTTCTGCATAGCTGACAGACAGGCTGATGGGGCCACCCCCTGATGGCAAGAAGATCAGAGGTCCATAGGTGGTTTTGAACAGACAGCCAAGCAAAGAAAGAGCACTTCGGAGGAGCCCAAGTATTCCAGACTACATCCATGAAAGGACACGCCGAGGCACTGAAAAACTGCGCCTTGTATGCAGACTTTGCCGAGTAGAGTCCGGATGTAGAGAGGGTCCAGGTGATGGTGTCCTCAATGTCAGGTGAAAGCGTAGTCTCCTGAATGAGTTCCCAAAGTTGCACAAACTGGGAGATGTGATTTGCCATGAAGTTGGACACGTCAAGGTCCATAATCCATCTGAAGTCCGTAAGAGCGTCGTGCACATTTCTGTTCTTGCGCTTAATAGCCGTGAAGAGGTCTGGGGCAATGATTTTAGCGGGAAGTCCGTCAAGCCAAGACGATCCCCAGAAAGAAGCCTTGAGACCGTTCCCTACAGTGACCTTGGTGGCAGCATTGAAGAGGTTCCTGTCAGTGTCATCATTTCGAGTTTCAGAGCCGACCCATGGCTTATCAGGAGAAGCCCACTCATGCCATAACCATCTCAGCCTAAGCGCCCTCGAGAACTTTTCCAAGTTCAGGATTCCGAGTCCCCCCAGATTTTTCGGTCGACAGACTTTGTCCCAACTGACCTTGCATTTTCCACCTTTGCCATTTTCAGTGCAGTTCCAAAGCATCCCTCTCCTAATCCTGTCAAATGCTTTCAGCATGCTCTTGTCCGCCTTGATGGCAATTAGCAGGAAGATAGGCATGGAGGAGAGCACATATTTGACAATTGCAGTGCAACCCGCATGGTTGAGGAACTTTCCCTTCCACGGTTGCAGACGAGATGCCAGCTTGTCGATGTAGGGTTGAATATCCGCCTGTCTTAGCCTGCCCAGAGACAGTGGCAGACCTAGATACTTGATAGGGAATTGGGCAATGGCAGTCGGAAAGTCTTCCAAGATGGCGGCAAGGTCAATGTCCTCACAGCGAATTGGCGAGATAGAGCTCTTGGCAATGTTAGTGACCAAACCCGTCGCCTCCCCGAAGCTCTGCAGCGTAATAGCGAGGTTTGAAATGTCGTGCGCAGTGGGAGTTATGAAAATAGCCGCATCGTCCGCATAGAGCGAGAGTCGCAAGTTTGCCAGCCGATCAGGCAGCGGATGAAGAAACCCCTGCTCGGTGGCCATCTGGAGGGTCTTGTTTAGGGGGTCGATGCCGATGTCGAAAAGCAAGGGGAACAGAGGGTCGCCTAATTCACATTAGCTTCCACAACCACACTGAAAGTAAGCACAAATACTGCCACAATACCTAACTTGACTAAACTAACTAGGTTTCTATGATCTTCAAACAATGACATCAACAAGCCAGTAATCTGCACTAGTTGCTTCAGTTCATCTTTCACTGCATCTTCATCTTTCACTGCATTTTCTCTTTTCAACTGCATCGGCAACTTATTCCTTCGGTTCTACTTCTTCAACTTATGCAACAAGTGCAAACTTTTTCGTCCAACAGCCCATTGGAAACCAATCACTCCACATACGCCTGCTGCCAGTGCCAAAAAATGCACCATTTCTGCATATGCAAACAATAAAAGAGGGAATCCAAATGATTAAGAACTGAAGAAACAAGAACAGAGGAGCAAGAATAGAGGATGCGTACCAGATGCGCCATAGGGGGATAGCATGCCGGTGCCAGAGGAGGAGAGAAATCCGGGGCGGAGGGGGAGAGCAAGGCGGGGCTGGACGGGGAGAGCAAGCCGGCGCCACTGCTTGAGCTACCGACACCGCTCGAGCTGGCGCCAGAGGGAAAGAAATCCGACGCCAGAAGGGGAGAGAAAGGCGGCGTCGGAGGCGGAGAGCAAGCCGGCGACTCCGCTCGAGCTACTACCGGCACACATGGCGATTTGCCACCCGCAACGAAACTGGGTTAGGGATTTGGAGTGAGAGATATGGGGAATTTCTGAGGTTTTAGCACATAACACCATTTGTTGGGTCGTTTCTGCGCAAAACCACAACCTTAGAATCTTTTTGCACAGAACACCAACATTTGGGGTAATTACTTGCAGAGAACACAAAAAAACGTGGTTAACTAGTTTAGCCATGAATTAGTTAGCTAGGCCACACGTCAGGACGACACCACGGGAGGCACGTGGCTGAGTAGCCTTCTATAGCCTAACGAACAGTTCAGGTTCGATCAAATCGAACAGAACTATGTTCCTCGTCCGGTGAGAGTTTGCAGCGGCGGCGGCAACATGCCCGCCGCCTGCACGCCGCAGCTCATGCCACCGTCGTCAGTCTCCGAGCTCTGGATCCTTCATGTCCGCCGCCGGCGTCAGTCTCCGGTCGCCGGTTTGCACGTTGACGATGGCTGCCTCAGCCTATGTTCAAAATGGGTTGTTCCTAATCTCGATCTGACACGTGGGTCCAGCTAGCTAATTTGTGGTCAAATGAGCTAACAACGATTTTTGTGTTCTCTACAAGTAATTACCCCAAATGTTGGTGTTCTCTGCAAAAAAAATCTAGGGTTGTGGTTTTGCGCAAAAAAGGCCCCAACAAGTGGTGGTATGTGCTAAAACCTCGGAATTTCTGTTCGTTTCACCATTTTGCGAAAACCCCCTGCAAAGCTTCGTCGTCGCCCCTGCGGTCAGATACTGGACCCGGCCATGCCACGTAAGGCAAATACGAAGCCAGACAGTACCAGTGACCGTACGGGACAAGTTTGTCAACCTGAAAATTTTGTTTCCAAAGTTCAGTGACCAAATCGTTCATTTTGGACAAGTTTAGTTACCGTAGGTGCATTTTACTCTTAAAAGCTTGTTTGGTTGTCGATGCAACTTAGCTTCCAGTTGTACAGCACGCCATTCACAGCGAGACTTCCTGTTATATTCCAGTTCATCACGCTTTGTAAAACATACCACGACTTGGAGGCTGTACTAATATTCCATATCTGCACCTTTAGTTTACTCTTTAATTTTTACTCAGAAACTCCTACTGAAGTACAATTCTGAAAGAATTTCAAAAGGATTATGGACTTGACTCCTTTGATTTTTCCTTCGCTTATTCAGTCCTTGAGATCGGACACAGAGACATCGAAATCTGAAATCAAAGGAGCTGTGTCTGCAGATGGAGCCAGTGAATTTGTTTATCCCCTTGAATGTCCTATACCATTAGTCAAATTTCAATGCTTCGATACATTTACTATTCTTCTGGAAACATGTGAGCTGTTTCTTCGGTCGTCAGGTACGCAGTTTCAGTTGGTTCATCATCCAGATAAGCAGAGCTCTCGGCATGCAAATCACCGTAAGCCTGCAACTCCAACGCGCGAATCTCCCCAGAGCCAACCAGCACCGGCAGTTTCACGTCTTCAGACCGTAGCACATCCACAGCCTGCGCAACGGACGGCCGCCGCACCGGGTCCTGCTGCGCGCACCAAAGCCCCGTCACCAGCAGACGCTCCATCTCCATCTCGTCGAACTCGCCGTCCAGCCTCGGATCCGCCGCTTCAAGGATCACATCCCGGCGGTACATGTCACGGACAGACGCCAACAGCAGCGCTTTGGCCGAGCCTGCCTGACCCGATGCTCGCCTCGACGGTGTCGGCCGCCTGCCGCAGGCGATCTCTAGGAGCACGACGCCGTAGCTGTACACGTCGGACTCGGCGCTCGGCCTCCGGCTGCTGACGAACTCCTGGTCGATGTACCCGACGGTGCCCGCGACGACCTGCGTCGTCTGCGGCTCGGCTCCGTGGTCGACGAGCCTCGCTAGCCCGAAGTCGCCGAGCTTGGCGTTGAGGGACACGTCGAGCATTATGTTGGCTGGTTTGATGTCGCCGTGGACGACGCACTGGTCGCAGTCCGTGTGCAGGTACCGCAAGGCGGAGCCCAGCTGAAGCGCGATCTTGTACCTGCAGTTGGTGACGAGCACAGAGTTTGGACATCAACCTTAAATTTTCAGACCTAAATTAGGCGAGTTCAGGAGGAGAATTGAGTACCTCTGTGGCCAAGTTAAGTGTATGTCAGGATTGTATAGATGCGCGTCGAGGCTGCCGCCGGACATGAGCTCGTAGACTATTGCTAACTCTCTCCGGCGACAGCACCAGCCGACTAGCCTGACGATGTTGCGGTGCCTAAGCTGACTCACGATGGTGACCTCGGCCTGAAACTCCTTGAGACCCTGCACGGACAGCTCCTGTGAAAGCACCTTGATGGCCACATGACGGTCTTCCTCGTTCAGGTGGCCTCGGTACACAGGGCCGAATCCCCCTCTCCCGATCTTCCTCTCCTCGGCGAAGTTGTCCGTCGCGGCGGCGAGCTCACTGTGCACGAATTCGCAGGGACCAAATCCTCGCAAGTTCTCCGGTTCCCGGAGGATTTGCCCATCATCATCTTCCAGCTCGATAGCTGCAGTTGTCTGCCGGGGTCTCTTGCGACCACGGATGCAGCAGAGCAGAAGTCCTGCCACGGCGCAGATCAAAGCCGAACCCGCGACAGCAGGTTGCTCCAGCCACGATGGCGTGACCTTGCCGCCGATTGCAACATGCGGATTCCTCGTTGCTCTTTGTCCATATTTATCATACAGTAATTTCCGCGCCCTAGTAGGATCGTCGGAACAACTTACCTGTGTGCTTCTGAAGCATGTAAGGTTGTGGAACTCGACATTATTTTCCACGGAGCCAGCAGAGAAACCGACTGCGGCTTGTTGTTCTTGGAACACAGAGAAGACAGGAGGGCAGAATTCCGTCGTGTTCATACCAAGGGAGCCGCTGTAGTCCAAGGAGCGAGCAGACGATAGGTTCTTGCTCGGGGAGATCGTCTCCGTGTACTCTGTGGAGTTGATGTGGATGGCGATGAGCTTGCTGCCGCGATTGACAAAGTGGCAGTCACCGTTCCAGTTCGTGGCGGTGTCCGCCGGGAACGGGAGGAGGCCGACGTTCTCCGTAGCGGCCGTGAGGTTTCTCCGTAGCGGCAGCACTTCCTTCGCGTACGTCGACACTCGGCCGGTGCTGCTGCTGCTGTGCGCTTTGCTTCTATCAGGTACGGCTACCGGCGGCTCAGCCTTTGGCGGCCTGTCACCGATGGACAGCGAGACAGCGAAACGGACGTGGATGGATGACATGCAACAATGGTAGAAGCAGAACAGCAGGAAGAGGGCAGGGAGACGAGAGCTCGCTGCGGCCATGGCTAGTCGTGATAGTCTCTGTGGAATCATACACGAGAGCTGAGACTAGATACTACTCCCTCCGTTCGGAAAAGGATGTCACAACCTTTTTCCAAACGGAGGGAGTAGTATGAAGCTGAGGCGTGTACCTCGGTCAAGGTCAACACATATCGGCTTCAGTCTAACACTAGACCCGCGAGAAAGCTTCGCGGGAGTAAAATTCATCGGACCTGGTCCACAAGCTCATCAGCGTGGACCATTTCTAACGAATCTCAAAGCACAACGCCCTACTTATCTCTTGTAACTCCTATTCTAGTAGGTGTCTTTTTTTTTTTTGCGATGAAACATCAGGTAATTACAGCAAGAAAGCAGAAAAGAACACCACAAAGATAGAAATTACAACCCAGTCCTTCTGCTTCTCGATGTCGCCGGCGAGGAGAAGAACGTGCCGATAACGCGCCGCCGCTGCATCTTCCCTCTTGCCTTGGATCGGAAGAAGCCCCCTAGCGGACGGGAAGCCGTCGGACCTCAAATCCCGAAGGACCTCCATCCTGCTCCACCGGCAACAACGCCTCGCTTCACCACCATCTGCTTCAAAACTCAACTGGATCCGCCGCCACCAGATCCAGAGGGGGGAACCCGCACACGGCGATCCCAGAGGACCGCAAGCGCGGGGAAGGGGATGCTCCGCCGTGGAGCTCCAGGGAGCTTCACCGCCGAAGGGGACGAACACCACCTTCAAACACAACACCGGCCACGCCACCACCTCCATGACGACGCCGGCTGGGTCCCTACTACTTCCTACACTATGTACACGCCTGGATCCGGCGATTCCCCACCCTCCCGCCGCCGGAGCAGCCGCCGGAGGGCGGGGAATCACGTGAATCGCCGGCGGCGAGGTGGGAGCAGAAGGGGATCTCAGAAAATCGCCTCTCTCGTTACTGTGCGGGAGGGAGGGGACCGGTGATCTTTTTTTTTTTTTTGCTCTCGGCCGTGCTTCTGCAATTTAAAAAAACAAAATCATATTTACGAGTTTTAAAAAATTCTGAAAAAATTCCGGACGTGGTCAATCCCACAAACGTGCAAAATACTTTGTATTCTGAGCTAGAAAAAAATGACAAAATGGTGGATCTAAGTATGCATAGTTTTAAATCTCTAAATTTATGAGATTTTGTCATTTTTATGTAGCCCATAATATAAAATATTTGAATTTGACATTTTACACGTTTATGGGATACACCATTACCTACATCCGTATTAATTTTCAGAACCTTTTGAAGCTTGAAAATACGATTTTCAATTTTTTTTAAATGGCAGAGGCACTGGTGCCCAGAAGCAAAAGACACTTTTTGGTAGGTATCTGATCAGCATCCAGACATTTGACACAATATGGATACGGTATGAAACTATTCGTGTGTTTCTTCTCGCGTTCAATCTAAGGCAGTGCGACCGACTCCACACTAGTAGGAAACTGGCTTTCTGTGTATCTATAATCTATGGCGCACCATATAGTCCATGCGCCACAAAAATTATTCAGTGGCGCACGGGGCAACGTGCATCACAGAATACTGTGGCGCATGTGCGCAACCATGTGCCACAGAAATCATGTGGGTCCCGCCTCCACAAAAATCTGGTGACATTTCTGTGGCGCACGGGTCTGGATGCGCCACAGAAATGCTGATTTCTGTGGCGCATCCAGACCCGTGCGCCACAGAAATGTGGTAGGGCCCCTCCAATGATTGCCTGCGTGTTTTTTCTGTGGCGCATGGTATTGGATGCGCCACAGAAATAAACATTTCTGTGGCGCATCCAGTCCCGTGCGCCACAAAACATGCGGTGGGCCCCCCTCCAATGATTTCAAGGAAAGAAATGTCGTGCCCGTGCCCCAGTTGCCTTTCGTCTTTCTTCTCTTCTCGACGACGCGTCGCCGCACCACCACCGCCCCCACTCGCCGCCGTCGGCCGCCCCAGCCCAACCCACCCCCACTCGCCGCACCACTCGACGCCGGCGTGCCGTGTCTCCACGCAACCGCCGGCCGCTGCTCCGTCCTCGACGCCCGCGGAGGACCGGCCGTGCACGCCGCCGCTCCTTCCTCGACGCCCGCGGCCGGAGGAGACCTCGACACCGCCGCGCCCTCGACACCGCCTCCCTCGACTCCCTCCATCCCCTCCCCGATCAGGTGCTGCTCCTCTTCCCCCTCTCCCTCCCCTCCACACATGCACATAAGGTGTTTGTGAAAATGCAAAACCTAAAAATTTGTTGCTAATTCATCTAAATTTTGTAGTATCTTTCTGCTAGTTCTCTTAGTGATGATTCTTTGCTGCTAGTTCATTTAAATTTTGTAGTTCCTTGCTGCTAGTTCCTCTAAATTTTGCTAAGTGTTAAATGGTCACTGTTTAAACATACCTTTAAAACTGACTTGAATTAAGGTGCTAGGAATTTTTAAAAAACTATTTTTGAGCTTTATCATAATGTAATAATGTAGTGCAATAGATCCATGAAGGTACATTGTAAATATGATTAAGATTTCATAACTTTGTAAGCCTCCAAAGTTGGTACTTTTTAACTGTCTTGAAGATGCATTTTTAGTTGGAATTGGATTTTAGTAATAACATTTTTAGTTGTAAATAGTATCCATAACAAGGCATACTACTCACACAGCCATGATGTTGACCAAATCTAAGATCTGATTGACAATTTAGATGAGATGCTAACATTTCAGTCACATTAGTGAACATTGCAGTACCTAGTAACCATGCACAACTAGACTAAATGCTTCAACTAATCTCCTCCCCTAATCTTTTTATTCATCTTTTTATCCATATTGTTGTACATCTTCTTTTTATCCTTTTACACATGTTCTTGTATATGTACTATAGGCCGATGATTTAAACTATGTCATGTTAAAGGGAAAAGAGTATCTACAATACCTTGTACTATATACAATTTGAGTGCTTGTATTAGTACATGGTCTTGTAGGTACTCTTTTTGCCTTGTTTTGACAATGATATATGAGGCTTCTATTGTATTACACCGATGACTCTGATTCACGGTATGACTAGGTTAACTCTAATTCACAGTATAACTAGGTTGTTTCTTTTTTCTGTGGCGCATGTAATTCTGTGGCGCATGGACGATTGATGCGCCACTGAAATAATTTTGTGCCGCACCCCGGATGCGCCACATAATTTATATTTTAGTGGCGAGACTTCTGTGGCGCACCCACCATGCGTCACAGAATGTTTTTTTGGTGCGCCACTAAAGACCTTTTTCCTAGTAGTGCCACACACAACTCAGCCGCGAACAAATCGGTCACCGAACGAGGAGCGGCAAGCATTCGCGACCCCCGACTCTTGAACACTTGATGAACAAGAACGAGAAGAAACGGGGAAACTGTTTGTGCTTCCCGTAGAATTTCTGTTGTTACCATTACCGTACAAACTAACATCATACAATGGAAGAAAAAAAATATTATCTTCGAAACTTATGAGCCAAACTAATTTGTGCATCGTATACAACATCAGAGACCATCTTCAACCCTAACAAGCAAAGCGATCTCGTTTCTCCATGTGAATCATCTGAACTCCTTGCGTAATCTTCGACCGCATTCTAGACTGAGTAGCCACCAATTGAGCAGAGAGCCTGGAGACACTGACAACTAGCACTGAGTCAGCATAGTCTCATCGGGGGATTTCCTGCCGCACCTCGTCGATGACGCTTGTTGGTAGCCATTCGATCCTCCTCGGCGTTGGGCGTAGCTTTGGCCAAGAGCTGGCGCCGCTGCACTGCCGGAGTTGGGATGATTCATAGAAGAAAGTTTCGAGAAGGTGATGCCGCTAGAGATTGAGCGATCTAGAAAAGAAACTTCCACCATCAAGATTAGGAGGAGTTTTCCCAACAACGAGAAACAAGACTATTACTATGAGCACCCGCGCCAATATTATGAGGTTTCTATCTTTTCTTGCTAACTTATTTACTCTATTCCTCTCATGTAAGTTTTCCTTTTGAACTCTTTTTTTTCCTTTGAACTCTTTTTTCAGCCGGAATACACTTCTTCTTGAGCGAATACAGTTTTGCACACCAGACTAACGGGCCAGGCCTAGTGTAATACCGGTTGAGATTGCTCGCCTAGTGGGCTGCCTGGTCTAACTCGGGCTGGCCTGGTGTGCACAAAGTTGTACTAAGAAGTTCAGGGTGCAAGTGGGACTACCCGTGGGAGTCCCGCATATGCCCGCATCGTCCCATATAACTTAAGTGGGGATCCGCGGGCCGCCCACTAAATCAATACGCGATTACGTGGGATTCTGCTTACCCACATAATCCCACCTCTGCTACAAATGAACATGCACGTCTAGAACAGCTGCGCCTGCAACATGTGGGAAGTCGCCATCAAGCTTGCTCGAGAGGCCATCCATTGGAGATGTGTGAGCTCGGGCAGCTCCCAAGATGCAGCGCACATGACGCACCATGTACGCCAGCGCCGCACCGGCCCGGTGGACGTGGAACATCTTACTCGTGCTCTCTGCCGAGCTGATGTGCCGCTTCTCGCAGGCGACGACGCGCGGCGTCGCCGTGACGCCATGCTCTCAGGCGAGCTGCTAAGCCACTTCTCATCGGCGACGACCTCGTCGTCCTCTCGGGCGAGCTGTTCTGGTGTTGCGCCACTTCTCACCGGCGGCAACGTGCAGCGTCGCCATGCTCTCGGACGAGCTGCTACGCCTCTACTCGCCGGCGGCGACAGCGCGGCGTCGCTGTGGTCTCGGGTGAGCTGCCGGGCTGCACGCCACACACCCACACCACCGCGCCCCGCCTCGAGCGCTGCCGAGCAGCTTCTCGCACCACTGCGTCCCACCTCGTGTGCTGATGAGCCATGCACTGCCGCATTAATTCCCACGCCCTGCAAGCTAGCCCGAAGGCTGCTGCACACGCTACGCCACCAATCCCACATGCGTGCAACAATCAGCTAGCACCACATCACGGTCAATGTGCTCGCAGCCGGCTGACGCGTCCATGTTTGCTTGGCAGCTGATGGATTAATTAAGGATCGAGGAGTATTCACTATTCAGAGCTTGCTTGCTAAGTGGGATTACGTGGGTTAATTGTGGGCCTGTGGGATTGCCCATGTTTTCCACACATCTCAGCGACTCACCCGTGGGCGCCCGCATACGTGATTAAGTGGGCCAAATTTGCGGCCCCACGGGTAGCCCGCTCCCACCCTGATAAGAAGTTGCTCGAAAGCCGGCAATGAATGTGCCTCGTAGAAAAGCATATGGAAGCACGCTAGCCCACAACGCCTTCCTGAAACCTCCAGTCTGCGCACGTGGCTGACAGCAAAATGGCAGAGCAAGGCAGGCTGCTCACCGGCTCCGGCGAGCCCATCCGGCCGCCGCGCCCCGAGGACGCAGGCCTGGAGGACTGCGCGCTCCCGCCGGAGTCCATCGCCAAGGCCTTCTCCTTGGCCGCCATGACCGTATCCTCCCGGTTCCCCCAGCTCTCCCTCTCCGACGACGAGGAGGACGACGGAGATGCCCCCCTCCCGCCCCGTGGAGGCTGCGTTGAGGACGCGGGACCCACATGCGGGGCAATTCCTGACGCCCTTGTTGGCCCCGGGGGTGGCCGTCAGGGCGGCGCCGACGAGGTCGTGGTCGTCGGCGACGGAGGCAGAGGCGGAGGAAGCGACGAGGTGGTAGTCATTGGGCGCGGAGACGAGGAGGATAGGGTTGTTGTGGTCGGGGAAGAGCTGAAGAAGAAGTTGGGATAGGAGAAGGGTTGCGTCGAGGGGATCCAAGAAGTAGAGGAGCGGAAGGAGGAGGAGGATGAGATGGTGGAGAAGGCGATCTAGGTGGAAGATTTCGCGTGAGCTTTTTCTTTTAGCCTTTTGAGATGTTTCCCTAGTACTCGTTGTTATTTGATTTGTATTGTGATGTTTGATTTTAAGATCAGATGATACTAGAATGTACACTCTATGGGCTATGGCAGTTAGCCATCAATGGTATTCGGCTACTTAGTGTATTGCTGATGAATGCTGTTGTTTTCCTGCTCAAATCAGTGACAAGATAGTGGCTTTGGCAAGCTGCAAATGCAACATCTCATATTGCCTGTGTTAAGGGTACATGGTTAAAATGTGAATGTGTGTGGTGTATGTGACACATATAAATGCACTACTACTAAGCTTCTTGCCACTCTACCGAAAGACTTCAGAAACATATATTGGTATTGCCAGGGAAAATTTCCATTTTGTTACAGAAACCTGCCTTGGTTGAATTCATTAAGTGGGAATGTCGTGGTGGTGTCACGGCAGATGCCATAGGATGGCTTAAGTTGGGGCCGATGGACGCTGGTGGAACCGGGGAGGGATAGCGCGCAAAGGAGCGCACACGGAAGACACACAAACACACACGATCTACCCAGGTTCAGGGCCCTCGTGAGGAGGTAAAACCCTTACTCCTGCCTGTCTGTCTCAGTATATCAATATATGAGAATACACAGGTGCTCCTCGAGCTGTATTTCTCTGCTATGGTGAAGCTCTCAAGGAAGAAGAAGGAAACTATGGGGGGGGGAAGATCTCTCAGTGCACCGTTGCCTCAGCGTTTCTCTCAGTCTCTCCGCGTCCGTCCCTCACGCAGGAGGCCCTGGGCACCTTATATACTGGTACCCCGGGTCACCGGATTGGCGCCGTACACTACACTGCAGCCACGCGCGTCTGTCATGATTGTGTCCTCTGTCACGGACAGGACGTGGCCTGCCCATGCCTTGTACTCTATTCCCAGGTACGCCCGTGGTCAGCGATAGGTGTGACCGGTCACCTCGCACCTGCGCCATACCGCCTGCGCCATGCTTCCGTGTCAGGCGGGATGTGACCGTTGCATTGACTTCCAACCGACACAAGGCACTTCTTCGCTTGAACCCGGCTTGGATATGCCGGATTCCCCTTCCTTGGTTATCCTCCCCTGCACAAAATAGAAGACACGAAGATACCGACATTCACATTTCGGTCAGTATATGTCGGTTTGCACCGGCATCATATCCCGGCCTCTTCTGGGCCTGGGTATGTCGGTCAGCATATGTCAGTTCCTATGTCGGTCAGCACCAACATCATATCCCGGCCCCTTCTGGGCCTGGGTATGTCGGTCAGTATATGCCGGTTTGCACCAGCATAACCTCCCGGCCCCTTCTGGGCCTGGTTATCTCCGTTTCACTGTACCTCGGTCCACTTTTGGACACAGATTATACCACACCTTGACCCTACCTTGGGGTAGCCCCCCGACATTAGTCCTCGAAGCTGGTGCGGTCCTGCATACTCGGATGAAGGGTCACACCAGGTTTACACAACCAAACCAACTTGACCATCTATCCGGCATATATAAGTCGGTCCAACTCAAACATCAGGAACCAAACTGCCAACCACTTTCGACATCTGCCCTTATGTCGGTTTCTCCGACACAAGAAGATTTCCTCGATCTAATCAAAGATCTTGCCATTACACGTGGCAGCAAAACGCTGCGCGTCACCTAGGTTCCGGTGCGCGGACAGACATGCCCCTGCGCGCATGCCACCCACGTCACGCGAGCCCCACGGGCTGTCACGTCCCCTGCGCACTTGAGTGCTTTGACCGCAGCGTGTGCACATTACCGCGCGGCTCCTCGATTCTCGCGCCATTAACTGCGCCACTAGCCACACCCTGGGCGGTTTCCACTTTGCGGCCCACTATGTGGCCGAACGTGCGGCTGTTTTTACCGCAAACCGCGCAGATCGTGCGCAGTTAATCCGCGTGGCGGTTACGGGGAACGTGCGCGGTAATATTGCTAACCGCACACATCCCATGCCCATAAATAGGGGAGCGGGGGCAACCCTCCTCTTTTTTCTTCCACCTATCTCTTCTTCCTCTTTCTCGCCGCCACCACGCAGAGCACTCCGCGCAGAGCACTCCGCCACCGCACGACGCCGGAGCCCGCGAGCCGTCGCCGACCGAAGTTCTTCGCGCCGCCGCCGAGCAAAGCTCTCCACCAGCACATCCTGCGTTCCTCGCCTCGCGCCGCCGCCGCACCTATGGTAAGTTGCTCATCCACAGCACCTCCCGTGGCTAGGATCTAGTTCTTCCGTAGGTTTTCCATAGATCTTCTCCGTAGATCCTCTTTTTAGTTTCTTGCTCTTAGATTCTTGTTTGCCTTTGTTGCTTATTTTCCTCCACCGTCTAAACATTGAGAGATGCTCACCGCCGGTGAATCCTTCCCTTTTTGCAGATTTCCACCGCCGGCACGGGTGCGTGGTCTTCATTTCCTCATCGCGCCACCGTGATGTCTTCCAGCAACGCCGCGGATCCCGCCGACGCCGCCGTCGAGGAGGGTGAGCGCGCTGGATGGGAAGGCTCCGACGTCTCCCAGGAAGAGATTGATTGGCTGGTCCGAACTCGGCGCATCCCGAAAGATGGACGCTGGTGGAACCGGGGAGGGATAGCGCGCAAAGGAGCGCACACGGAAGACACACAAACACACGATCTACCCAGGTTCAGGGCCCTCGTGAGGAGGTAAAACCCCTACTCCTGCCTGTCTGTCTCAGTATATCAAGATATGGGAATACACAGGTGCTCCTCGAGCTGTATTTCTCTGCTATGGTGAAGCTCTCAAGGAAGAAGAAGAAGGAAACTATGGGGGGAAAGATCTCTCAGTGCACCGTTGCCTCAGCGTTTCTCTCAGTCTCTCCGCGTCCGTCCCTCACACAGGAGGCCCTGGGCACCTTATATACTGGTACCCCGGGTCACCGGATTGGCGCCGTACACTACACTGCAGCCACGCGCGTCTGTCATGATTGTGTCCTCTGTCACGGACAGGACGTGGCCTGCCCATGCCTTGTACTCTATTCCCAGGTACGCCCGTGGTCAGCGATAGGTGTGACCGGTCACCTCGCACCTGCGCCATACCGCCTGCGCCATGCTTCCGTGTCAGGCGGGATGTGACCGTTGCATTGACTTCCAACCGACACAAGGCACTTCTTCTCTTGAACCCGGCTTGGATATGCCGGATTCCCCTTCCTTGGTTATCCTCCCTTGCACAAAATAGAAGACACGAAGATACCTACATTCACATGTCGGTCTGCGCGTCACCTAGGTTCCGGTGCGCGGACAGACATGCCCCTGCGCGCATGCCACCCACGTCACGCGAGCCCCACGGGCTGTCACGTCCCCTGCGCACTTGAGTGCTTTGACCGCAGCGCGTGCACATTACCGCGCGGCTCCTCGATGCTCGCGCCATTAACTGCGCCACTAGCCACACCCTGGGCGGTTTCCACTTTGCGGCCCACTATGTGGCCGAACGTGCGGCCGTTTTTACCGCAAACCACGCAGATCGTGCGCAGTTAATCCGCGCGGCGGTTACGGGGAACGTGCGCGGTAATATTGCTAACCGCACACATCCCACGCCCATAAATAGGGGAGCGGGGGCAACCCTCCTCTTTTTTCTTCCACCTATCTCTTCTTCCTCTTTCTCGCCGCCACCACGCAGAGCACTCCGCCACCGCACGACGCCGGAGCCCGCGAGCCGTCGCCGACCGAAGTTCTTCGCGCCGCCGCCGAGCAAAGCTCTCCACCAGCACATCCTGCATTCCTCGCCTCGCGCCGCCGCCGCACCTATGGTAAGTTGCTCATCCACAGCACCTCCCGCGGCTAGGATCTAGTTCTTCCGCAGTTCTTCCGTAGGTTTTCCATAGATCTTCTCCGTAGATCCTCTTTTTAGTTTCTTGCTCTTAGATTCTTGTTTGCCTTTGTTGCTTCTTTTCCTCCACCGTCTAAACATTGAGAGATGCTCACCGCCGGTGAATCCTTGCCTTTTTGCAGATTTCCGCCGCCGGCACGGGTGCGTGGTCTTCATTTCCTCATCGCGCCACCGCGATGTCTTCCAGCAATGCCGCGGATCCCGTCGACGCCGCCGTCGAGGAGGGTGAGCGCGCTGGATGGGAAGGCTCCGACGTCTCCCAGGAAGAGATTGATTGGCTGGTCCGAACTCGGCGCATCCCGAAAGAGGTGATATGCCGGGCCCCTGACAAAGAGGCTGAGCTGAATTTGGAACCCAGCGAGCGCGTGGTCTTCGTCGCGCACTTTGAGCGCGGCTTTGGACTCCCGGCGAGCCCGTTCTTCCGAGGTTTCCTAGATCGATTTCACCTCCAACCCCATCACCTTCCAGCCAACGCTATCACCACTCTCTCGGCATATGTTTCATTCTCCGAGGGATATCTCGGTCTTTGGCCCACTGTTGAGCTTTGGGCCAAGTACTTCCAACTCTGGAAGCAGAGTGTTCCGGATCCGGAAAACAAGAATTTCCCCAAGGAGATGACCCCGTGCGGAGCTGCTACAATTATACCTCGGAAAGCCTCCGTCTTTCCTCAGATTCAAGGCCTGGAGTCATGCCAGAAGTGGCAGCGCACGTTCTTCTACGTGAAGAGCCCGAACAATGTCGATCTCTTGAACCTGCCGACATTCAGTCTCGGTGCCCCCACGGAGCAGTTTAATTGGCAGTTCAACCCAAAGGAGACAAATCTCGAGGTCAACCAGATTCACAAGATCGTCAATCAGCTCCAGGGGAAGGGCTGACAGGTGATGACCTCTTGAGAACCTTTATTAGCCGCCGAGTCTCCCCCCTCCAAAACCGAGTTCACAAGATCTGCCACATGAGTGGCCAATACGACCCTACTCGGGTCAGCACTCATGAGTTGAGCAAGGCCGCCGTCCGGAAACGCGTCAAGTCAATTGCCAGGACGCAGATGACCGAGGAATGGGAATGGGGTAAAAAAAAACCCCACGATAGAACTCGGCTTCCGGAGCAAGTAAGTAATTTGCAATTTAGACCGACATATTTTGCCTGCCGAGACAACTCTTATGTCGGTACCATATTTGGCTCCTAGAATAACCTGGTTTTATTGCGTCTGACTTGCAGAGATTTGCTCAGCAAAAGACTGAAGATGGAGCGGATCCCTCCGCCAAATGGGGCAAAGATCTACCTACCCCGGCCGTCACCGAGGTTGAAGACCCGGACGATGAGGATCATATGCCGATTCCGGCTGCTGGCGCCCCTGCCTCGGGTAAGCCTCAAGCCCGAGACTCAATCAGAGATTGGTCAGAAGACGATGACGATGATTGTGAAATTTTAGAGGCACTTGATGTTCGTCCCATCGCATTTGCTTACCCACTATCCTCGGCACCAGCTGACCCGGGCGGCCAGGTTACAAGTACATGCCCTGCTACCACGGGCAACCGAGGTGTGTCTCGCAAACGTGCCAGGACCGGTACCTCGGATATTGGGACCTCAACAGCCCCAGACCCTGCAGCGAAGAAATTGGTCAGAAGACGATGACGATGATTGTGAAATTTTAGAGGCACTTGATGTTCATCCCATCGCATTTGCTTACCCACTATCCTCGGCACCAGCTGACCCAGGCGGCCAGGTTACAAGTACATGCCCTGCTACCACGGGCAACCGAGGTGTGTCTCGCAAACGTGCCGGGACCGGTACCTCGGATACCGGGACCTCAACAGCCCCAGACCCTGCAGCGAAGAAACCGAAGCTGCAGAAGAAATCAGGACACAAGCCATGGGGCAAGAAGGGGCCGCCAGTTAAAGAAGGGTAAGATATCCTTTGCCGATATACGCTCGTTTCCCTTTCTTCCTTTAACTGAGATAATATTTCCCCGAGGTAACATCTTTTCCTGTTTCGATGCAGTGCCGCCCTTGAAGTCAATCAGAGTGCATCCTCCGTGCGCTCACCTATTCCGCCGCCAGCAGTATCTCGGCCAACCGACATCGGAGTACATTCAACTCCAGCTGACATACCACCGCCGGCTTCTGATGCCGCACCTGGAGGAGGCCAACACGCCTCAGAAACCGAGGTCATGGACTCGGTTGCCTTTAACACCGATACCTCGGCCCTTGACCGAGATGCTGATCTCGGTGCCCACATCATGGACTCCGCGACGGAGCAGACCGAAACTCCGATAGCACCGGATCAGCAGCAACAACTACAACAACAACAGCAGCAGCCACAGCCACAACAACAGCAGCAACAGCATCCACAACAGCAACAGCAGCAGCAACAGCAACAACAGCAGCAGCAGCAACAGCCACCGCCACCACCGACATCTCCCGTACCGACACCCCAGAAACAAGCACCACCGCCAAAGCCGACACAGCCACGACAACTGGCCACCAGGAAAGTGCCGGTCAATCCGGATAAACAACTGGCGCTGACTCCGACCCAAGCTCTAGCTGCATCCGTCTCCAGAGTCGTCGCTCGGTGGAGCATTATAACATGGACTGGAATGCTACCGATACCAGCGAGGTTTCTTCCCAGAACCCGGCGTCCCGGCATCTAGCTGGCCAAGCGAGCTTGCGCAGTCCATGAACACGCTGCAGGTTGCGGTCCTTAAAGCTAGCAAGATTGCAGAGGTAAACCTTCCTCGGCTTAGTCCTTTTTTCTTTTATCATAGACAATAGATATATATATTATCCCCAGTCCCCGAGATTCGGGTCGAGTGGTTGATGCTCGACCGAGTAAAGACCACTCGGCGTGAATCTTCAAAAATTCCGACATCCAGTCCCCGAGATTCAGGTCGAGTTTACTCGGCTTGAATTCTTATAATAACACTAACACTTTCTCTTTTCTCAGGACTGCACCAATACTCGGACCAAGGTGTTCCAGAAGCTGCTTTTGGAGCACAAGAAGCTCAGGAACTCCCACAAGAAGTTGCAGGAGGAGTTGAAGAACAAGGGTATCTTTCTCTCTTACTGTCATAACAAATTTGCTCCAATTTATCTCAACCTAACATCCCCATATCTCTCTTTTGCTGTCCTCAATAGCCAAGACAGAGGCCCAAGTTGCAGCCGAGCACAATGTTGCGCTCCAGAAGGAAAGAGATGAAGTGTCTCAGCTCCAGAAGGAGCTTGAATGGGTTCAGAACGAGAAGTCCGAGATGGAGAGATCTCTGAAGCAGCGGGAAGAAGATTCTCTGAAGCATAAGGAGCTCCTCGATCAGACCGAGGTCCGCGCCACCTCGGCTCAACAAAAACTGGATACCCTCAAGGCCAAATGCAACCGCTGGTTGGCCGAGCTCACCCGGATCAACAGCGAGATGGACAGTAAGTTTCCTTTATCCTTTCTTTTCATTTCCTTTGCTTCTCCCGACATTAGATATATGCCGGTATACGACTTAACTCGGTAGCAGCTTTTCTTTCTCCAGAACACTTCTCCCACTCCAAGGCCGCTGCAACAAACGTTACCATCAAGGCACGCGAAAAAAGAGTAGAATCTAGCCCGATCTCGGAGGAATGGGACATTGAAGATCATCTGATGGCTCTGGATGCTCGCATATCTCCTCTGAAATGCATTGGTACTGAGCTTCTTGAAGCTGGTATCCGGGTTTACCGATTCTATGGCCAGAGTATGCTACTCCAGCTGCCATCTCCGAGTTATCCAAGTGTCTGCTGGCCGCCGAAACAAGGCTCCGAGAGTGGAGATCTTCCTCAGCTCGTGCCGATGCAGATCAAGCTTTGACCTTTGTGCTTTCTTGGTACGAGGCAATCGACCTCAATGCCCTGAAATCCCTGTGCTCCGACTCAAAATGGACGTCGGATCCAACATTGATCCAGAGCCGCAAGGAAGCAGCCTCCTTCATGGACACCTATGCTCAAACCCAAAGTCTCATTCCTGGTCCAATCTACTCCGATGACGAAGAAGATGACGTGGACGAGGAAGAGGACGATGACGAGGAAGAGGAAGTTGATGAGGAGATCGAGGACGACACTCCCAATACTGCCACTGCCGCAGCAGCCGACACAAAGATCAAATTTATAGCATACAGTACTCATAAATTTTGAGATAAGGTTTAGAGTCACCCGACACAAAGATAAAGAATAAAAAACCGGGTTAGTAAACAACATATACCGAATCATTTTTGGACCGAGTCCCCGAGTCTGTTTTCATGTTTACTATATTCCATAACCTCTGCTCTTGACTGCCATTTTGGCGTTCGTCAGTCGAGTCACAAGATCACAACAAGATAGCATACACTACTTGAACTTTGAGACAAGGTTTAAAACCATTCGGCATAGGAACAACACAGATAAAACAGAGATAAAACACATGCATATAGACAAGGCAGTCCCCGAGATTCTTTTCGGAGTGCCAACATTTCATTCAAAGGAAACCGAGATACATACATTGCGCCCTTAAGAGTAAAAGGGACGGAGCAGAGCCACATTCCAGGGTCGTTTGGTTTCCTCTCCGGATTTGTCCATCCTGTCCTTCCTTGGTTTCTGTGCATCTATAAGATAGTATGCATCATTGTGCAGAGCCTTGCTCACAATGAACGGTCCCTCCCATGGAGGTGATAACTTGTGCATGCCGGCTTTGCGCTGCACTAGCCTAAGCACCAAATCTCCTTCTCGGAATACCGAGGATTTATCTTCCGGCTATGATAGCGTCGGAGATTTTGCTGATATATTGCTGACCGAGATAAGGCCAGTTCTCGTGCTTCTTCGAGCAGATCGACATCATTTTCCCGAGCTTCTTTTGCCTCGGCTTCTGTGTACAGTGTAACTCTTGGCGAGTCATACTGTATGTCGGCCGGCAGGACCGCTTCTGCTCCATAGACCAGAAAAATGGCGTATAGCCCGTTGATCGATTCGGTGTGGTCCTGAGACCCCACAGTACTGCCGGTATCTCATCTATCCAACAACCCGGAGTTCGCAGCAGTGGTTCAATCAACCGGGCTTTGATGCCGGATAACACCAATGCATTTGCTCTTTCCACTTGCCCATTGGCCTCCGGATGCGCGACCGATGCTAGGTCAAGTCGGATTCTCTTTTCAGCACAGAACCGAGCAAATTCTCCTACAGCAAAGTTTGTGCCATTATCCGAGATAATGCTGTGTGGGTAACCATATCTCAAAATGATGTCTTTCAAGAAAGATACAGCCGTGTGGCCGTCACATTCCTGATTGGCTTCACCTCGATCCACTTGGTGAACTTGTCCACCATCACCAGCATATGAGTCATGTTACCTCGGGCCGGTTTGAATTCCCCCACCATATCCAGACACCAAACAGCAAAAGGCCAAGTGATGGGAATTGTCTTGAGTGCTGAAGCTGGCATGTGGATCTTGTGAGCAAATCTCTGACATCCCTCGCACTTCCTGACGATATCTTCTGCCTGTTGCAAAGCAGTGGGCCAGTAAAACCCATGCGGAATGCCTTAGCAACCAAGGCTCTTGAGCAAGCATGATGACCACATTCTCCTTGATGAATTTCCAGGAGCATCTCTTGCCCTTCCTCCGGTTCAACACAACGTTGTAGCACTGTGGTTGCGCTTCTCTTATACAACTCTCTGTTGATGATGGTGTATGCTTTGGATCTTCTTTGCACTCGCCTGGCCTCGGCTTCATCATCTGGCACACTCCCATCTATCATATACGACATTATAGGCTGTGCCCATCCTGGCACAGGACGTACAGGAAAGATCGGTTCATCCACCTCCATTGGTTCAACCGACATTGCCTCCTCTGACATAATTGGTCAGTCCCCGGGTTCTGCCAAGCAGTCCCCGGGTTCTCCCAAATGCACCCGACATCGATGTCCATGGGAACAGCATCAGATTCCGGTTTCGGGATAAAGATTGACTCGGACTCGGGCGATGGTTTGATTGATGGCTTCCTCAGATGCTCCAAGGATATGCCGGGTGGGATTGGATCCCGAGATGAACCTAGCTTGGACAGTACATCGGCGGCTTCATTTTCTGCCCGAGGTATATGCTTGAACTCGCAACCTTCAAAGAACCCCGAGATCTTCTGGACATGAAACCGATATAACGCCATGTTGGCGTCTAAAGCATCCCAATTTCCCGAGACTTGCTGCACCACCAGATCCGAGTCTCCGAAGCATTCTATCCGGCGAATACCAATTTCCTTGGCCACGTTGAGCCCATGAACAAGTGCCTCATACTCGGCCACATTGTTAGATGCCGCAAAATGAATCTGCAACACATATCTCAGTTGATCCTGCTTTGGCGAGGTAAGGACTACCCCGGCACCTAAACCAATTTTGTCTTGGAGCCATCAAAGTGCATTCTCCAGTAATTGGAGTCAGGCAATGGTGGCTCATATTGCATCTCGGCCCAATCCACGAAGAAATCAGGCAGTGCCTGAGATTTGATGGCATCTCTTCTTTCATAATGTGGCGTATAAGGAGCCAGCTCAATGGCCCATTTGGCTACTCGGCCGCTTGCATCTTTGTTACCAATGATTTCCGAGATAGGAGCTTCACACACCACTGTGATTGGATGCTCTTGAAAGTAATGTTTCAATTTCTTGACCGCCATATAGACGCCATATGTCATTTTCTGGTAGTGAGGATAATTTTGCTTGGACAACGAGATCACCTCGCTCAGATAATATACCGGCCTCTGCACGGTTTTGCCATCTTCTTCTCGCTCCACTACCACTACGGCACTCACAACCGGTTTGTGGCTGCAATGTAGAGCAACATCGGCTCTTTGGGTAATGGTGAGGCCAATATCGGCGCAGTTGCCAACATCTTTTTTAGTCAGTGAACGCCGCATCCGCTTGCGGGGTCCACACAAATTTGTTACTTTTCTTCATTAGTTGGTATAAAGGCAATGCCTTTTCTCCCAACCTACTAACAAACCGACTTAAGGATGCCAAGCAACCAGTGAACTTTTGCACATCCTTGAGATTATTCGGCAACCTCATGCTCTCAATAGCACGGATCTTTGTCGGATTTGCCTCGATACCTCGGCTTGACACGAGGAAACCGAGTAACTTGCCTGCCGGCACACCAAATGTACATTTGTCCGGGTTAAGTTTTATCCGGAATCTCCTTAGATTCGCGAATGTTTCTCTGAGATCATCAATCAGAGTGGATTTCTCCTTAGTTTTGATGACGATGTCATCGACATATACCTGCACATTTTTGCCTATTTGATCATGCAAGCATTTTTGCATACATCTTTGGTAAGTAGCACCAGCATTTCTCAAACCAAATGTCATGACACGATAGCAATAAGCCCCGTACGGGGTAATAAAAGCAGTTTTCATTTGATCAGCAGGGTTCAGCGGTATCTGGTGAAAACCAGAATATGCATCTACAAAGGATAACAGCTCACACCCGGCTGTGGAATCGATCACTTGATCAATCCGAGGCAGCGGGAATGGATCCTTAGGACATGCCTTGTTCAAGTTTGTGAAATCAATACACATGCGCCACACAATGGCCACGTTCGGGTCATCCTTTTTCTTTTCCACCAGGACCGGGTTAGACAACCAGTCCGGGTGCAGCACTTCCATGATGAAACCAGATGCAAGTAATCTGGCCAGTTCATCGCCTATCACCTTTCTCCTCTCATCCGAGAGACGTCGCATAGGTTGCTTCACGGGTTTCATATCCGGTCTGACGAACAATGAGTGCTCAGCCAACTCCCTCGGAACACCTGGCAGGTCCTGATTTGACCATGCAAAGATATCCCGATTCTCACGGAGGAAGTGACTGAGCTCGCCTTCCTATTTCTCGGTCAACCCGGTACCAATGATGACGTTGCGTTCTGGGAACGCCGGGTCGACGTTGATCTTCTTCGTCTCCTTCGGCACCTGGAATGCCGCACTCTGCTCCGGGTTAGTCATACCCGGCATACCGAGTTGCGCGGACTGGGCCAGCGCCACCACTTCATGGATCCTCTTCTTCTCCGCAGCAATGATTAATGACTCGGCCAGACAAGAGCCAGCCGAGGCGCACTCCAAGGAACGCTTATAGTCACCCGAGATGGTGATGATGCCATTAGGACCCGGCAGCTTCATCTTGAGGTAAGCCACATGGGTAGATATCATGAACTTGGCCAGCGCTGGTCTACCGAGCAAAGCATGGTATGGACTTTCGAGGTCCACCACCTCGAATTGGATGCTCTCAGTTCTGCAGTTGTCCTTGGTGCCGAATAACACATCAACCCAAATTTTGCCCATAGGTGCACATGAGACACCAGGCACTATACCGTGAAAGGTTGTATGACTCGGCTGCAACATGTTTGCCGAGATGCCCATCTTCACCATGGTGTCTCGGTACATGATGTTGATGCTGCTCCCATTGTCAATGAGAACTCGGGTGAACCTGACATTGATGGTGGGCCCGATGAATGTCGGATCCACCACTAGAGCGTAACCTCCCGGGTAGGCATGATCCGGGGATGGTCCTTCATGCTCCAGCTGATCTCCTGATCAGACCAGTGCATATACTTCGGCACAGCCGGCATAACCGCGTTTACCTCCATTGCACGCCGGTGCAGGCTTGCTTGTCAGTTGGCTCGGTCACAAAGACCACATAGCTCTGATGAGCCTCTCTATACTCACCCTGGCAATATTCACCCTGGCGGCTGGGACCAGCATTGCTGTTGTTGCCTCCGACATTCACTTGGTTAACATTTTCTGGCCTCTCCTGTTATCCACAGGTCTCGGAGCTGCAGGCCTCGGTGGAGGCGCATTCAGGGAATAGTGTTTGCCCCGGTGAGCGGTAGTGTTGGAGGTCTCTGAGGTGCACCCATCTGATTTCCTCCGGATCCTCCCCCTTCCTTCAACGTGCGCTGATACCAGCTGCACTGCCGGGTTGAATGATTAGCCGGCCTGCGGGGGTCGTGCGTGTGATAGCTGCAGGGTCCATCCAGCATTGCCTCATAGGTTAATGGCTTCCTCTGGTCACTCCACGGTCTCTTCCCATCCTGGTTTTGGCCCCATGCAGGACCGCTGTTCCTCAACGCTGGCTATTGCCGGCACCTGGCTGATCTTGATCAACTGCAGCAACTTGATTTGAACCGTACCGATAATCCGGCCGGTCCTCTCTCCTCTTGATCCCGAAATCCTGGCGGTCACCTCGCCTGGCTGGTCCGGGTCCATTGTTGACCGGGTATCTTCTACTCGGTTCCACCGAGTTCAGCAAGGGCTGCATCGGATCACCCAGTGCATAGCTATCCGCAATCCGGATTGTCTCGGCCAAGGTGGCCGGCATCTCCCTTTGCAACTTCTGCCAGAGCATGGAGCCGTGTCGGCACCCTTGAGCAAACCATGAAATGGCCTGCGCTTCAACAACTCCTTCACAGGAATTGCGAACAGTACTCCACCGGGTCAAGTAGTCCCGGTCAGTTTCATCATCCCTCTGCTTGCACATGGCAAGCTGCTGAGGACGATTCGGCCTCTTGTATGTGCTGGAGAAATTGCTAACGAAGGCTTCTTCAAAGTCCAGCCAGCAGTCAACGCTGCCCTCTCGCAAGTTGTTCAGCCAGATCCGGGCTGGCCCTTCCAACATTTGCGGGATATACCTTACCGCCCATCGGCGGTTTCCTCCCGCGATATGCACTGCCGACACATAATCTGTCAGCCAGTCTTCCGGCTTAGTACTGCCGTCATATGTCTTTGCGCCCCGGTTCAATTGAAAGTGCGGCACCGGTGGCTCCCTCATGATCCGAGGTCCAAAGCATGCAGGGCCAGGTGGGCCTTGCTCTTCCAGCATCTCGGACATAAAGATCCTGTCCAACTTGTAGCGTGCATCATTCGGTGACAACTGGCGAGGTCCCAGCCGGGATCCCAGTGCACCTTCATATCTCTGATACCCGGCTTCTCCATAGCCGAGTAACCATCATCATAACGGTTAGCCACCTGGTCAACACCTTGTGGCTGCTGAACATGCTCGATATTTTGCTGCTGCCGGGCAGGATTTCGTGTCGGATACCGAGGTGGATAACCTCGGCCAGCCGAGTTAACTTTTCCGGCATCTGGATTGCCCGGACCGGGATTGCTTTTACCCCGGCCGGCACTGCCTCGCCCGGCTAACTGTTTTCCGGCATATGCCGGATCATATGTCTGTATCTGCTTGTTTTTACCGGAGTTTACACTCCGGTCACGATCTCCACCGACATGCGGTGATGAAGCTTGCCCCTTAGATCTTTCACTGGCTGCCTTAGCCGAGTGAACAATCTGGGACCCACCTGCAGCTGTGTTAGCCTTAAGATAGGCCTCATTTTGCCGCACAGCAACACCTACTAGCTCATTAACCCGGTCTTGTTGCTTACGGAGAGCTTCTCCGGATAAACCAGATAACTCGGCTCTTGCTGCCTCGGCAGCTCTAAGAGTCTTAGCAGGGGAACTATATTTGGGCTTTTCAGCCGACATGTGACTAGGAGTTTTACTAGAACTTGATCTACCATCTCTAGCAATCTCGATTGAGGCCTCTACCCCTTTTACGCACATCCTCTATGCGACTAGGATGAGTAGCTATCGGAGTTAAACCATGAGCTTTGTTATACTCACGGAAGGTTATCTCGAATCTCTCCTTATCTGGGACATCGCGAGAGCCTCCTGATGCAGGTTCTGACGATGCGACTCCAACTCGGCCTCCGTCAGGGCAGCATCTGTACCGGTAGCTACCGGCACAGCCAGCTTCTCGATCATATCCTCGAGAGGAACCGGCCTGACCGGTACCTGGGATGTACCGGCCTGGTCGCGGAGGTTCTCCTCCTCTCCAGCGGCAGTTTCGCCGATCTGGTGGTCTTGGCGGCAGGTTTGCCGGCATCTCCTTTGCGGTTTCTCCTTTACGGCACCACCCCGTGGAGCCGGTCATCATGACCTCTGCGCAGCTCCCGGGCAGCGGTACGCCGGCCACGAGCCGCACAGACAGCAGGATGATCCTCGGCTACAAGCACCTGCTCGGGGTACCTGCAGACAAACTCGGTGGCGACGTAGACCTCGTACGTCCCGAAGGTGACGAGGCAGCCGTTCCTCGAGAGCGGCCTGCTACCGAAGCAGCCCGCGTTGTCGTCGATGAAGTTCAGCGAGCCGAATCTGTGGACAAGGCCACTGACCACGCGCTCGCCGGAGGCGATGATGGAACCCGTCCGGATGAACACACCAGCCAGCGCCGCTGCTGGCCCCACGGTGGGCGCCAACTGTCGTGGTGGTGTCACGGCAGATGCCATAGGATGGGTTAAGTTGGGACCGATGGACGCTGGTGGAACCGGGAGGGATAGCGCGCAAAGGAGCGCACACGGAAGACACACAACACACACGATCTACCCAGGTTCAGGGCCCTCATGAGGAGGTAAAACCCCTACTTCTGCCTGTCTGTCTCAGTATATCAAGATATGGGAATACACAGGTGCTCCTCGAGCTGTATTTCTCAGCTATGGTGAAGCTCTCAAGGAAGAAGAAGGAAACTATGGGGAAAGATCTCTCAGTGCACCATTGTCTCGGCGTTTCTCTCAGTCTCTCCGCGTCCGTCCCTCACGCAGGAGGCCCTAAGCACCTTATATACTGGTACCCCGGGTCACCGGATTGGCGCCGTACACTACACTGCAGCCACGCGCGTCTGCATCATCAGCTCGGTCATGATTGTGTCCTCTGTCACGGACATGACGTGGCATGCCCATGCCTCGTACTCTATTCCCTGGTACGCCCGTGGTCAGCGATAGTTGTGACCGGTCACCTCGCACCTGCGCCATACCGCCTGCGCCATGCTTCCTGCGCCATCCGTGTCAGGCGGGATGTGACCGTTTCATTGACTTCCAACCGACACAAGGCACTTCTTCTCTTTGAACCGCTTGGATATGCCGGATTCCCCTTCCTTGGTTATCCTCCCTGCACAAAAGAGAAGACACGAAGATACCGACATTCACATGTCGGTCAGTATATGTCGGTTGCACCAGCATCATATCCCGGCCTCTTCTGGGCCTGGGTATGTCGGTCAGCATATGTCGTTCCTATGTCGGTCAGCACCAACATTATACCCCGGCCCCTTCTGGGCCTGGGTATGTCGGTCAGTATATGCCGGTTTGCACCAGCATAACCTCCCAGCCCCTTCTGGGCCTGGTTATCTCGGTTTCACTGTACCTCGGTCCACTTTTGAACACATATTATACCACACCTTGACCCTACCTCGGGGTAGCCCCCCGACAGGAAATAAATGGAAGACACTAAATCGTCAAAGAAAGAGAAGAGAATAGACCTTCTATTGGCTGTTAACATAATATGCTGTACTGTTTTAACTAAAACTGGATAACATGATACTAACTAACATCTTTGCAGTATGGAGTACCACTCTTGCATATAAATCTAGTGGAAGTTTTTTCTGTAAAGTCAATTAGGTTATAGTGCTGATATCTTTATGTAACAGCATACTCTTGAGTCAAAATGAATAGAAGCGTTGAATAGAATGCTTGTGTCGCGATTACATATGTATTACTGAGATTAGAAAGATTGTGTTAATACTAAGTTCATCCATGGATGCTTGTGTCGAGAGTACAAATATGGAGAATGTTTGGAAACCATCAAACCTTAGCTCATTATGGAATTGAAGGTTATCCAGATTAATTAGTTACTCAATATTTGAAGGATTTTGCATTGGGCTAACATGGTGAGTCTTAGCCATTGACTCATTTCATTGAATTGTTCTACCGATATCTTGACAACCTGCAGGTAGCTTTAATGCTTAAGCGCCTTTTCTATAACAAGATGAACTCTATGGTTCAGCAGATGATCAATGATTTCAGCAAAGCCATCTAACAATCTGCACAACTGGACTTCGGTTCATTGCTACTACTGCTCTTGATCTGGTTAGACACATTTCCTGGGAGGATTGCGACGAAAACTTCATTATGATAGCGTGTAGCTGAAAGTCCAATAGATAACATTTGATTGTCTATGTGATTATTAAATACTTTGTGCATACATCTCAACTGGAAATGAGTGATTCATCTTGCAGTAGTTGGAACCAACTTGCACAGATTCAGAAAATACTTTGTCCAAGGTTCCAAGCTAAGCCCTTGACCTGATTGCTTGCTGGGAACCAACTTGCACCAATTGCAAATGAGTGGTTCATTTGTGTGAACTCTAGTACGTAAGAGCGTACATGATGCAGATGTTTGGAGGTGCTTAACAAAAGATTGCTGATTTCCCTTGCCAATCAGGACAGCTAACGTACTAATTTTGTAGCAATAGCATACTAGTGCAACATGTGCCTGTTTTATAACTACCTCTAGTTAACATAATGTAACTATCGAAGCACCTATGCTTGCATTGCATCACGACTTCTGGGTACATGATGATGTGTTTATATTGTGCCTTTCTTCTCACCCTGTAAAAGTAGCTTGCATTGCAGATATCCTAAATTGCATAAATTTGTTCCGTGTAAAATTAATTCATCTAGTCATATAAAATACTGGATGTTCTTCATACGGTGTTTATTATGGTTTTCTATTTTCTTGACAATAAAAAAGAAAATTTTGGCAGGATTAAATTCGCCTTCACTTGAAATGGATATATATCATCATATATGCTGCCACCTTTGCATAGCCGTAGTGCTGATATGTGGATATAGATAAGATGCTTAAGATGAGCCAATTGGTGCCTGGGATTTCCTTGTTCCAGGAACTGAAATTATGAGGGTGCGATGGGCCACTGGTCTGCTGGGAACATCGGACACCTTCAATCCTATCGAATTAGATCATAACCGTGTGGCCTCATTGATATACCATCTTGTGGACACTATCCAGTGCTATCATCCCTAAGCTGGAATTTTGCAGATGTTTGAAACTACAAAAAGAATCTCTGCCTTTATTGCCGGGCACAGAAGTGCGAGAGGTTAGTCCTTGGTCTTTCTTGATCAGAATCTCAAAAGGTGTCCCTCTCATGTGCTTATCAGAAGATATTGGTACTATCGAATGCAAGATAGTCATCCATGGGATGATGATGGGGGGAGGAAATACAGCTGTGCACTGCAGAAAAACGAGGCATGCTGCATCATCAGCGTGTTACTGCTGAGAAGCACATGAGCCGACCGGCCAACAACTTGTTTTGATGAATCTGTGTAGTACTCTGTTCACGGCAGGCTTAGCATGGTTGACAGAGCATTATTGATAAGGATCGCGAGCGTCCCGAGGTTGGTTGTTGCTCTTTAGCCTATGAACTAAAAAAAATACCCCTCTCAGGTGCTTATCAAAATATAGTGGAACTATCAGATGCAAGATACTAACCCATGGGATGTCTGGATGATGATTGAGAAATACAATTGTGCATCACTGTAGTACTACTGAGAAGAAGAGCCGACCGGCTAACCACTGCTTTGATCAATCTGGTACTATGTTCACCGCAGCTTGGCTTGGTTGACGATCATCTTACTATATATAAAAGCGACGGCTTTAGCGATCGGTCGAGCCGGCCACGTCGCCCGCATCGTAAGAGTGCTACAGTGCACACACATCTACCGTGCACCGCCACGTGCGCATCGCTGATCCGACGGTTTCGCACGCCGGTTTTATTGCGAAAAGGTCCCCGTGCTTTCCAACAATCATAAACCCCTGGCTCACATGTTTTTTTTGCAGAAAAGTCCCCTATTTTCTAGAAATTTTGAATTTTGCGGAAAGACCCTCGCATTCCCCAAAAATTATGATTCACTCTCCTTTCCACGATAATATCTACATGAAATATGTGCACGTCGACGAGTAGGTCTCATTCCTGTGATCGGTTTCGAGTTTGGTCGACTCTAACTCCTTAATTTTGGATCCAAACTCGCAAAACACTTGACGAATTTTATCAAATTCGTCGCGCTCGGACATCCGTTTGAATTTTCCTTTCACGACTAGGTGGATATCACCCTTCCAAACAACTTTCATGTTTTATCCTTTCTATTTGACGACGTATACATATTTTTTTTTCTAATCTTCAACTTCGTTGTATTTTTAGCTTTACAAAAAAGACAAATTCTGACTGATTTCAAAATTTCGAATCACAACGGGCGGGTGAGGACCCCGGATTAGCTATCCGAGATACTCGTTATGTTTTCTGCAACAATCCATGATCAGTCTGTTTGTTGCACATAACTCGAATTGGCATCACAGAACACCCATAAATACCGAATGAATTTACTTACTTGATTGACGTCATAACTTCAACAGGTACTTGCAGCGGAAATCACCAAACAACGTGGAACCCAAGTAATTCGCCTTAACCCTACAGGCAGCTGACTGGGAAGCGTCCTAGTTCGCATCGACGTCCATGAATGCCCCTTTTTCTCTTCAAACTGCTCCTCTTCAAAATCTGGCTAAGACAATAGTCAGGGACGAAACCAATATGAGTACATTTAAATGTACTCGCAAACTACCCCCGGAATAAGCATGCACTACTATTTTTATTGTTTTAAATAAAGCTTTCCTTGCTTTGAAAACTCCACCTCCTTATTGAAAAAGAGGAGGATAGACTTTTGTTTAATAAACCTTTGTTTGAAATTCCTATAACTTTATTTGAAACAGGAAAGAAGGCTTTAGAACTTTTTCCCATAAAATCTGTTTTTGTAAGAAGTCGCTTTTAAAACATTTTCCCGTAAATATCTCTTTATTGAAAAAGGTAAGAAGTCTCTTTTATAAACTTTTCTCGTAAATACATCTTTGTTGAAAAAGGTAAGAAGTCTCTTTTATAAACTTTTTCTCGTAAATACATCTTTGTTGAAAAGGTAAGAAGTCTCTTTTATAAACTTTTTCTCCAAAAATCATTACCAGGTTTTATTTCCAAAACTCCTCCTTTTCCGACCATAGCCATTCATGGTCATTTATCCCCAGCGAACTCGTACCAGCCCTTCGGTAGAGTTGCATAAACATTTCCCCTTCATTTTTGAAACACAAAACTTTGCACGTCTCGACCATAGCCCTTCATGATCAATCATTCTCTAGCAACCTCATACCAGCCCGTCGGTAGAGCTGCAGATCCAACACATCTCCTTTTATTTTCGAATCTCAAAACTTTGCAAAATTTGCACATGGTCGAAGTAGGGCCTTCCAACTGTCCATATCCAGAGGACTCGGCTATTCGAATAGTTTTAACACTCTGCAGAGGTAGCACGCTTTTCCCACATCCATCCGGTAACTCATCGTGTCAGCCACGTCCCCCATACAAGGTGTATGCGAAGTTGAGTCACCGACCCTAGCCCGTCCTTTGCTCATGCTAGTATAGGACCCTGCCCATATGACACTTCCATCCACACTTAACCCAGCCCGTCGGAATCTAAGTGTGAGGACTCATAGTTTTGCCCGGCGATTTATGGTAGAACCTTCAATCCTCCTCCTTATCTTTCCATATAGTTTGAGCGAGGACCCGGTCAGGGGTAGATCAACACACTATCCCCTCATGCATAACGGAGTCATCTCCGTCGATGAGGCATCCCATACTAAATGAACAAATTATATGACTAAGCCCTTTTCTCCATATGTGGGTAAATGTGGTCGCACAGGGTATCGGCTGGTTGACGTAAGTACAAGGACACACTGTGCATTTTTCATAAACATCACCATTCACCATTTCTCCACTTCAACACCGACTTTCTCGGCATTCCACAACCACACCAATATTTTCAAAGGAGTTTTGAATAAACCATATTTTCCCATCCTATAGTTTTAAATAACTATTCATTCTTCTACATAGGGTGGTAAAATAGTTTTCATATACTTGTAGAAAGGTTTTCAAAATCATTGGTATTATTGAATAACTCATGTAACAATTAGATTATAAAATGCAAGCTCAGTGAAGTAGCTTGCCTGGTTTCAGCATAATGTCCCTGGACTTTTCCTCACTGATCAGAGAAATAAACTCCGATTCTTCTTCAATAAACCCTTTTCAAAGATCACTCCGGTAGCGTTTATATCTAGCGTCGCAAAAGAAACAACACTCAATACTCCAAACAAAACCATAAGTGATACACAAACAATTAACAAACCACACATGCATAACAAGTGCAATGCACAAACACATGATGGCAACAACATTTCCACACACTGATACTACTTACAAAATTATCCAGCAATTTAAATGGGGTGCAGAATTAATTATCTCAACTAAGAGAAAATTAAACTCCACCTTTTAAATTAATGATTTCCTAACTTCTAAGGGTACAGTGCTGCAATCTTGTTTAATATGCATGCAAATGAGATTACTGAACAGTTCATATTTTTCTGAGCATTTTTGATATAGAGAACACCTTTTTCTGATAAGCCATTAAAAGTTATTGCATTTTCAGAATTTGATTTAATGCTGCCATTTTAACAAATCATTTTAAACAACACTAAAATTAATTATCCATGTTTGGGAAAGTGGTGAAACATGAAATATAAGTGCTGAACATTTTGATACTTCAATCTAAATTTGGAGCATTATTTTAAAGTTATAGATTTTACAAAATCATTTTCTTTTCTGCCATTTTCCTATTTTTAATAAAACATTAAATAAAACTAATTTATTTGGATGTGTGAGTTATACCAATAGCCAGGCTTTATTTTTCTGAAACAATTTGGTATATTATTTGTAAATTTTGGAGCATATTCAAGAAGATATTGAATTTACAAGTCCATAAATTGAATCTGGCTTTTTATTTTAATTCTTCTGGAAAACTACCGACCATTTGTACTCTGGGCTGCTAGCCACAGTCAATGACATGTGGGCCCAGCCACGTAGGCAGCCAAATCTGCGCGGCGGCCCACGGGCACGTTGACCGCGGCAGAGCCACGACCGGCGCGGGCGCACGGTGATCACCGTCGTCGGCGAGCACGGATCCGACGCGCGGCTCGTGGGCGTGCTTGTGAACAAGTGTAACAGGTTCGTCGAGCTACGGGGAGGCGAGCGGCGTCGCCTTGGACCAAATGGTCGCCGGGAAATGCTCCGGCGACGTGGTCGTGCGGCGGCGGGGTACGGCCTACGGCGAATCTACTGCTACTCATCGGAATCGAGGGAGAGGAGGAGGACAGAGATGTCCAGGAGAAAGGGTAGCTCACCCTCGAAGCGTGGGACCAAACGGCTGCAGAAGAGGAGGACCAGAATGGCGGCGAGCTTGCTCGGAGGTTGGCGGCCGGAAACAGAGAAGATGGCGTCGATCTCCGCAACGACGACGATTCGGCTTGATTCCTTGGGCAGGGAGGAAGACGACGACGAGACGGAGCTTTTGGTTCTCGCCGATTTGTCAATGGCGGCTCCAGTCAACAGCGGCGTGACGGCAAGCTTGGCTTGGACACGGCAATGGCAGAAGAAGAAACGAGCGAGAGGGAGATATTTTGGGTGGGGGGAGAGACCAGAGCATCCCCGGGGTGGTCTTCTTATCTCCTAGCAGGGAGAGGAGAGGAGGGGGGACCGGCTGCGCGACACAGGACGTCGTGGGGGGTCTCCCTTTCTCATCGGCAACGGCGCGGCCGTGTCGGGCGGGAGGAGAGAGACGACGCGAGATTTTCTGAACAACCCCCTGGCTTCACTTTTCTATTTACAATGAAGTCCTTTTTCTGTTTTCCTTTTAAAACTAGTAGCACTTCAAGGATTTTATTGACGCATTAAAACATTTTAGATAAATCTGAAAATAATCATGTGGCCTCCCCATAACATGTAGAATCTCCACAAAAATTGGGGTGTTAAAATAAAATGTTTTGAACAACTTTTGTTCATAGGGTTTAAATATGGCATTCTTCTTAAATATAAATTTATAATCCTTTAGAAATTTTAAAGCAAGTTCAAAATTTTATTTTTGAACTCTTGGAACTTCCTTGACAAATATATTAACTTCAAATAATTTTTATTTTCATAAAGAAAATATTTGTTTGAAGGAAATAGATAGTTAAGTAGGAAAAATACAACCATAAGTCCAACAAGCAAATAATCATAACAAGATCAACATCACATCCAAGACCACACAAGTCATACCTCAAGAATTAATCATACCACCATTTCCACAATGCTATCTTGGGGAAAAGTGACCACTCCTAATTATGACAAGATGATGTTTAGGAGATATCTCCACTCATAACTTAATAGTTTTCAAAAAGATTTGAAATAGGAAATATGTGGGTAATATATTTCCCACTAGTGTTATTTTCAAATGGAGTGAAAACAAGAGTTTATAAAATGGGTGTTGTATACATCTGCAAAATATCAAGGTTGAAAAATAGGTAGGAGATAGCATATAGATCTCCATAATTTTGGAAACACATAATTTTGGAAATACTCTTACTTTCTCAATTACTGGTATTAGTTTTACTTGTTGCTAAACCAAGTATCTTTGAAATGGAGTTGGCCAAAATAAGAATGGAAAAGATATATGGAATATTTTATTGTCATAACATGATCACCAAAGTTAAATATTATTTTATATTGGTTGGGTCTTATATTTACTAGTCAAACAACTTAAACAACAAGTCACACAAGTTTAAACATAGCAATGGGAAGGAAAACACAATCATTAGTGAAACATTTCAAAAAGTTTTTGTTGGTTCTGAATTTTGGGTCTTGTAAAACTAAGTTTTTCTTGGTTCCAAAATTTGGGATGTGACAGCTCTTCCCCTCTTAAATAAATCTCGTCCTCGAGATTTGCCCGGTGGTAACAGGGGAGTACGAGGGCACGGGTTTTGGGCTGACTATACCTTCGAAGTTGATGCTTCTTTAGTGAGGTCGCCATGGGAGACCTTGACAACTAGATGTTGCGAGGCTTTCTTTGTCGATAATCTTCTCTGATGCGGTCAAATCCTTGATGATAGGGTTTACTTGATGATCGACTCTGATGGTAGTCGGGGTTGGCTGTTTCCAGATACTATAAGGTTAGGGCGCAAGGAACTAATTATTAACACCTTCTGGTATACATATTGCAGGTCTTCCCCCCTTAAAAAGGGGTTTTGAAGGTTCATCCTGAAGGTTGCAGCTGGAGTTGACTTGGAGGCATTGTTCTTCCGAGGTACCTTGACGATCTTCGTCTTGGGTGTCATTCCTCGGTGCTTGGGGTCGGTGCAGATGTCAGTTCCTGATATTGTCTCCTTACGAGGGTCGTAGATAGGGACGCGTTGTCCTCAGGAGGCGTCAAGTCTGTGTACTTGACTCTCTCCGGTTTCTAGTTAGAAGAGAGATGCTAAAAGCTTCTATTTGTTTCTCAGCCTGTTTGGTGGTTGTTGACGTCCAATTTCAGTTGCTTCGCCCCTTTGATTTTCCTTAGCGACTCCCGGTAGATTTTTCCTCACGCCTTTCTTCCTTCGGCTTGGCGGAAAAAGGCTGGTCGTGGAATGCTTCTTTGGGTCTGGGTCTTCACGGAGCTTCGCAAGTGTCTTCACATGTAAGTTAGAGTGCACTAGAATAGTTAGGATTTCCGGGAAAACTTTCTGGTTGAGGGGCTTAAGTTAGTTTTCAAGGGAGTTGGGTGCTATACTCTGAACATCAATCTTTTATACCTAAGATCCAAAACAACCAACTTTACATAGGCCTCTAATTCTCGAGTCTTCAAAATACCATTCCAATATCTCTGGTAAGGCCACTACTATCAACTAGTTAAGTTGAAACATGGTCTTTGCCCAAGCTAAAAATTATTAATCCACCATCATCTTCTTCGGGCATGAACTCTTTATCATATTATTGCTCAATCTATCGGATACACATCAAACCTTTTAGACGTAGTCTTCCTATTACCTTCTATCACAAAATCGTAGTGGTCCACCAATTATTTCTTGATTGATTATTCCCCCCCAACTAGGCATATCTCATAATATCTGACTCCTTCAGGTTGTCATTTTCCCATGATCATATCATCAAAGCTGAATAAAGCATCCGACAATCACGCGATCATATCATCAAAAATTTACCCACTTTCTAACCACATTCAGATTTTATCTCAACACTTTTGGGCCTTGATCTCATAATCAAAGATAAATGATCTTTCTAAGAATAATCCAAACAGAGCGTGACAAGCTCTGAAAACTACTGTCACCTAGAAGGTCTGGCTACTAGACCAATGTCATATTGATTCCTAGAATCCAATAAACATTCACTTATCCCCCACCAATTATTTCTTACATACAACGATCTACTCATTTGCTAACTCATCTTTGACCACTTCTTATAATTATAGAAAAATTTAGTACAAAGGTCACTTGCGCTAGGAATCACCCTAAACATTCCAACACCGGAGTATTCTTCTTAATTTACTTGCTTCTAACCAATCCAAACATCATTTTATCAGCAAGTGCTTCCTAAAAATCCAATAACTTTCACCTTTATTTCTAAACCTTAAATCAAGGGTCACGTCTTCTAGCTCCAGATAACCACCAATGGTTGGGGACCACAACTGGTTAGCCCCAGAGTATTAATCAAATATATCACCTGCCCAAACCCAATTAATTTATCGATCCACTCCAAGTTTTCACTTCTATTCTAAACCCCAAATTTTTGATATTACCAACTTCATCCACCAAATTTTGATCTCATCAACTAGATTCTTAAGGGATCCTTTTTACTAATAATCTTATAGTCCAACACTCTTATATCCTCCTAAAGTTCTCCTTTCCACCAACTATTTTGGAGTCATCCTATGACACCTCTTTCCTTTATCTAGAAAAAAGCAGTTAGTACTTTTTGCAAAATTTGGCTAGATGAGAGATTTAAAGTTAGATAAATTATGTTAGTTATGTTAGTTTTCATATTCTTTTGTTAGTCCGACGGGATACGACTAGTGTCATCTAACGTCGGGTCTTGAATCTTCACCTTTCTTGATGGCTTGATGTGGTTGTACAAAACGACGTATGAAGGCCGCTATTCGTCTTGCAGAAGGTCGCAGAGTCTTGGGTAGAGAGTATTCCATACCTTGCTCCTCTTACTAGGAGAAAATTTTCTGGAGGGTTTTCTAAGTCGAACTTTTGAAAGGATACAAAAAGTGCATCTATGGCCAACAAGGCAAAAAGGTTTTTGCAAACAGTCAAAAATAAAGCAAGAGGTGAAAATGTGGTTAAGTTGTGCTGCCGACAAGGCGTGATTGTGAACACACCAGAAAAATAACACCCAAACAGAGAACTCGCAAACAACAACACACAAACAAGGAACCAACACATAATCAATTAACACGCAACCTACATTTAGTACCAACGGCGTCTAATACTCGGGTAAATGGGAGTAGCTCAAGAAAGACAAGCGAGCGTATCCTATACATCCTATGGGTCTGGGTCTGCCATGTTGGTTGAGGTCTTCCTGTCTTTAACTTATTGGCAGACTGATGTCATTGAGTTTGAAACTTGGTAGGGTCTTCGTATCTCGAGGATTTTCTTCACCTTGTCCAAGTGAGAAACTTTGGCGATGAAATTACTGCAATTTCCGAAGGTTGCAACGGACTCTCGGTCTTCGCATATAAATCGCCTTGATGTTGAAATCTTCGGGTTGCTAAGTACCCAGGTCTGGCTTGGGGTATCGTCAAGTATGTAAGTTTGAATGGAGGTAAGACAACAGATGGAAACTTTTGACAAACCTTTAGACAAGAGGTAAGGTTTTAGAATAATTCGAGAAGGTGAAAAGAGTGGAAGCTATACTTAGGCTTCCTTAGATACAAATAATTTAGGTAGTAATATATTTCTTTCCAAAATAGTTTTCTCCTATGGGCCTTGGTGAAACAGGGCGGTTGAAGTCTTCATTTTATCGCCTTAGTCTTCAGCTGGAATACTTGAGATTGTCGAGGTAGTAACTGAGTGGAATTGTTGATATTGAGTGAGGTCTTCGAGGTCTCTTGCTCTGTTGATACTGACGATCTTGGTATTTGCACATCAATCGCCTTGACGTGAAATGTTGAATATTTGAGATGGAAGCTTCTTCTTCTGGGTACTAGCTAATTAGGTCTCACTAGGTTTCATCGTCAAGTATACTCTTGGTTTTGAATAGGGTAGAGATAATAGAAGAATTCCTTGGAAATCTTAAAATAGAGGGGTACGGTTTAGATTTAGAAGTTCTTGAGAAGGTGAGAAGAGTGAAGCCTATTTATGGACTTCCTTAGATAAGAAAATATATTTTTGGTAGTAATAGATTTTTAACAAAATATTTCCTTTCCTAAATAACGTCCATGCTAACTAGGGTCTCCTACAGTCAGGATGGCTCTGATACCAAGTCTGTGAGGACCCCGGATTAGCTATCCGAGATACTCGTTATGTTTCCTGCAACAATCCCATGATCAGTCTGTTGTTGCACATAACTCGAATTGGCATCACAGAACACCCATAAATACCGAATGAATTTACTTACTTGATTGACGCCATAACTTCAACAGGTACTTGCAGCGGAAATCACCATACAACGTGGAACCAAAGTCATTCGCCTTAACCCTACAGGCAGCTGACTGGGAAGCGCCCTATTTCACATCGACGTCCATGAATGCCCCTTTTTCTCTTCAAACTGCTCCTCTTCAAAATCTGGCTAAGACAATAGCCAGGGACGAAACCAATATGAGTACATTTGAATGTACTCGCAAACTACCCCCGGAATAAGCATGCACTACTCTTTTTACTGTTTTAAATAAAGCTTTCCTTGCTTTGAAAACTCCACCTCCTTATTGAAAAAGAGGAGGATAGACTTTTGTTTAATAAACCTTTGTTTGAAATTCCTATAACTTTATTTGAAACGGGAAAGAAGGCTTTAGACCTTTTTCCCATAAAATCTGTTTTTGTAAGAAGTCGCTTTTAAAACTTTTTCCCGTAAATATCTCTTTGTTGAAAAAGGTAAGAAGTCTCTTTTATAAACTTTTTCTCGTAAATACATCTTTGTTGAAAAAGGTAAGAAGTCTCTTTTATAAACTTTTTCTCCAAAAATCATTACCAGGTTTTATTTCCCAAAACTCCTCCTTTTCCGACCATAGCCATTCATGGTCATTTATCCCCAGCGAACTCGTACCAGCCCTTCGGTAAAGTTGCATAAACATTTCCCCTTCATTTTTGAAACACAAAACTTTGCACATCTCGACCATAGCCCTTCATGGTCAAATCATTCTCCAGCAACCTCATACCAGCCCGTCGGTAGAGCTGCAGATCCAACACATCTCCATTTTATTTTCAAATCTCAAAACTTTGCAAAACTTGCACATGGTCAAAGTAGGGCCTTCCAACTGTCCATATCCGAGGACTCGGCTATTCGAATAGTTTTACACTCTGTAGAGGTAGCACGCTTTTCCCACATCCATCCGGTAACTCATCGTGTCAGCCACATCCCGCCATACAAGGTGTATGCGAAGTTGAGTCACCGACCCTAGCCTGTCCTTTGCTCATGCTAGTATAGGACCCTGCCCATATGACACTTCCATCCACACTTAACCCTGCCCGTCGGAATCTAAATGTGAGGACTCATAGTTTTGCCCGGCGATTTATGGTAGAACCTTCAATCCTCCTCCTTATCTTTCCATAGAGTTTGAGCGAGGACCCGGGTCAGGGGTAGATCAACACACTATCCCCTCATGCATAACGGAGTCATCTCCGTGATGAGGCATCCCATACTAATATGAGCAAATTATATGACTAAGCCCTTTTCCCATATGTGGGTAAATATGGTCGCACAGGGTATCGGCTGGTTGACGTAAGTACAAGGACACACTGTGCATTTTTCATAAACATCACCATTCACCATTTCTCCACTTCAACACCGACTTTCTCGGCATTCCACAACCACACCAATATTTTCAAAGGAGTTTTGAATAAACCATATTTTCCCATCCTATAGTTTTAAATAACTATTATATTCTTCTACATAGGGTGGTAAAATAGTTTTCATATACTTGTAGAAAGGTTTTCAAAATCATTGGTATTATTGAATAACTCATGTAACAATTAGATGTATATAAATGCAAGCTCAGTGAAGTAGCTTGCCTGGTTTCAGCATAATGTCCCTGGACTTTTCCTCACTGATCAGAGAAATAAACTCCGATTCTTCTTCAATAAACCCTTTTCAAAGATCATTCCGGTAGCGTTTATATCTAGCGTCGCAAAAGAAACAACACTCAATACTCCAAACAAAACCATAAGTGATACACAAACAATTAACAAACCACACATGCATAACAAGTGCAATGCACAAACACATGATGGCAACGACATTTCCACACACTGATCCTACTTACAAAATTATCCAGCAATTTAAATGGTGTGCAGAATTAATTATCTCAACAAGAGAAAATTATAACTCCACCTTTTAAATTAATGATTTCCTAACTTCTAAGGGTACAGTGCTGCAATCTTGTTTAATTATGCATGCAAATGAGATTACTGAACAGTTCATATTTTTCTGAGCATTTTGATATAGAGAACACCTTTTTCTGATAAGCCATTAAAAGTTATTGCATTTTCAGAATTTGATTTAATGCTGCCATTTTAACAAATCATTTTAAACAACACTAAAATTAATTATCCATGTTTGGGAAAGTGGTGAAACATGAAGTATATTAAGTGCTGAACATTTTGATACTTCAATCTTAAATTTTGGAGCATTATTTTTAAAGTTATAGATTTTACAAAATCATTTTCTTTTCTGCCATTTTCCTTATTTTAATAAAACATTAAATAAACTAATTTATTTGGATGTGTGAGTTATACCAATAGCCAGGCTTTATTTTTCTGAACAATTTGGTATATTATTTGTAAATTTTGGAGCAGTATTCAAGAAGATATTGAATTTACAAGTCCATAAATTGAATCTGGCTTTTTATTTTAATTCTTCTGGAAAACTACCGAACCATTTGTACTCTGGGCTGGGCTAGCCACAGTCAATGACATGTGGGGCCCAGGCCACGTAGGCAGCCACATCTGCGCGGCGGCCCACGGGCACGTTGACCGCGGCAGAGCCACGACCGGCGCGGGCGCACGGTGATCACCGTTGTCGGCGAGCACGGATCCGACGCGCGGGCTCGTGGGCGTGCTTGTGAACAAGTGTAACAGGTTCGTCGTGCTACGGGGAGGCGAGCGGCGTCGCCTTGGACCAAATGGTCGCCGGGAAATGCCCCGGCGACGTGGTCGTGCGGCGGCAGGGTACGGCCTACGACGAATCTACTGCTACTCGTCGGAATCGAGGGAGAGGAGGAGGTCAGAGATGTCCAGGAGAAAGGCTAGCTCACCCTCGAAGCGTGGGACCAAACGGCTGAAGAAGAGGAGGACCAGAACGGCGGCAAACTTGCTCGGAGGTTGGCAGCCGGAAACAGAGAAGATGGCATCGATCTCCGCAACGACGACGATCCGGCTTGATTCCTTGGGCAGGGAAGAAGACGACGACGAGACGGAGCTTTTGGTTCTCGCCGATTTGTCAATGGCGGCTCCAGTCGACGGCAGCGTGACGGCGAGCTTGGCTTGGACACGGCAATGGCAGAAGAAGAAACGAGCGAGAGGGAGATATTTTGGGGGGGGGGAGAGACCAGAGCATCCCCGGGGTGGTCTTCTTATCTCCTAGCAGGGAGAGGAGAGGAGGGGGGACCAGGCGGCGCGACGCAGGACGTCGTGGGGGGCCTCCCTCTCTTGTCGGCAATGGCGCGGCCATGTCGGGCGGGAGGAGAGAGACGACGCGAGATTTTCTGAACACCCCCTGGCTTCACTTTTCTATTTACAACGAAGTCCTTTTTCTGTTTTCCTTTTAAAACCAGTAGCACTTCAAGGATTTTATTGAGGCACTAAACATTTTAGAAAAATCTGAAAATAATCATGTGGCCTCCCCATAACATGTAGAATCTCCACAAAAATTGGGGTGTTAAAATAAAATGTTTTGAACAACTTTTGTTCATAGGGTTTAAATATGGCATTTTTCTTAAATACAAATTTATAATCCTTTAGAAATTTTAAAGCAAGTTCAAAATATTATTTTTGAACTCTTGGAACTTCCTTGACAAATATATTAATTTCAAATCATTTTTATTTTCATAGAGAAAATATTTGTTTGAAGGAAATAGATAGTTAAGTAGGAAAATAGTTTATTAAGATCATTTCTTTAACTCATGATCTTAATTTCAATTTGTTGCATAATTTGAGGAGTTTGCTTTAAATTTAAGTCACATTCCAAATTTGTGACCAGTGGGTTTCCAACTTAACACTCAAGTATATTGGTGTAATTATTCACCCAAGCAAACAATAAAACAAGAATTACCAATCAATACAACCATAAGTCCAACAAGCAAATAATCATAACAAGATCAACATCACATCCAAGACCACACAAGTCATACCACAAGAATTAATCATACCACCATTTCCACAATGCTATCTTGCGGAAAAGTGACCACTCCTAATTATGAAAGGATGATGTTTAGGAGATATCTCCACTCATAACTTAATAGTTTTCAAAAAGATTTGAAAAAGGAAATATGTGGGTAATATATTTCCCACTAGTGTTATTTTCAAATGGAGTGAAAACAAGAGTTTATAAAATGGGAGTTGTATACATCTGCAAAATATCAAGGTTGAAAAATAGGTAGGAGATAGCATATAGATCTCCATAATTTTGGAAATACTCTTACTTTCTCAATTACTGGTATTAGTTTTGGTTGTTGCTAAACCAAGTATCTTTGAAATGGAGTTGGCCAAAATAAGAATGGAAAAGATATATGGAATATTTTCTTGTCATAACATGATCACCAAAGTTAAATATATTTTTATATTGGTTGGGTCTTATATTTACTAGTCAAACAATTTAAACAACAAGTCACACAAATTCAAACATAGCAATGGGAAGGAAAACACAATCATCAGTGAAACATTTAAAAAAGTTTTTGTTGGTTCTGAATTTTGGGTCTTGTAAAACTAAGTTTTTCTTGGTTTCAAAATTTGGGATGTGACACGCGGCGTGCCGGCAAAAAAAAACATGTTTCAATAAAATAGATGACAGATTCCGACGGATTTCGAAATTTCCAAATTAGTGAAAATTTAGCAAAAATATTACTATATATAAAAGCGGACGGCTTCAGCGATCGGTCGAGCCGGCCACGTCGCCCGCACTGTAGAGTGCTACAGTGCGCGACCGCGTGCGCGCCGCCGATCACCGATCCGACGGTCCGCACGCCGTTTTTTTTTGCGAAAAGGTCCCCACGTTTTCAAACAATCGTAAACCGGCCCGGCTCACACGTTTTTTTAAAGAAAAGTCCCCGTATTTTCTAGAATTTTTGAATTTTGCGAAAAGACCCTCGCATTCCCTAAAAATTACGATTCATCCTCCTTTCCACGATAATATCTACATGAAATATGTGCACGTCGACGAGTAGGTCCCATTCCCGTGATCGGTTTCGAGTTTGGTCGACTCTAACTCCTTAATTTTGGATCCAAACTCGAAAAAAACACCTGACGAATTTTATCAAATTTGTCGCGCTCGGACATCCTTTTGAATTTTCCTTTCATGACTAGGTGGATATCACCATTCCAAACAACTTTCATGTTTTATCCTTTCTGTTTTGACGGACGTACATATTTTTTTTCTAATCTTCAACTTCGTTGTATTTTTAGCTTTACAAAAAAGACAAATTCTGATTGATTTCAAAATTTCAAATCACAACGGGCGCGGCGTGCCGGCAAAAAAACATGTTTCAATAAAATAGACGGATTTCGACATTTTCAATTTGGTGAAAATTTAGCGAAAATAAACAACAAATTCAGACGGATTTACACATTTTCGAATACAATGTGTGGGTCGTGCAGGCAAAAAAATGAGCATGCTTCAATACTCCAATTTAGTGAAAATTTCGATAAAATTTAATAGACAACAAATTCCGACGGATTTCCACATCTCCAATTTTGAGAAAATATACGACAAATCCCGCCAAATTTCGACATTTTAAAATACAACGGTGTCGCCGCACCGAATTCCACTAGTTATTGATAAGGATCTGGAGTGTCGCTCTCTAATGACGCCAAGAAGCTCCGCTAAGTTGGGCCGCAGTGTACGCATGGGTGCATTATTGTGTGCTTGCTTGCATGTGCCTATTGGATTCCTTGTTTGACAAGACGGTTTATCATCATTTGTTAACACAGTGTCATGCCTGCTAATGATGTTCATCTCTACAATATCTAACCGAGCAGGAATTCCTGCTTTGTGGTGCGTTCTGCCATTGGGTCCCACCTGTCGGCGTCAGATCGATTCCACGGCCGTGGATCCCTCGTATCACCCGATCGGATTTGTTTACCGTTTACCGACTATCTCGGGTCGTCGTGTTGGGACGCGTGGGGGACAGGAGGTGGGATAGAGGAATGGACACGCTAGGTCCCAAACTTTCCGCCGGCGCCTGCGATTCCGGCCGCCTCCACCACCAGCTGCCCCGGCTCCGCCTCCCTCTCCTCCTCTGATTCCCTGGCGCTTCCATAGCAAACCCTAGCCAGGCTCGGATTGCTGGTGTGCCGGCCCGGCCGTCGTCGGCGTCGCCTCATGGGCGAACCCTAGCCAGGCTCTGTTTGGTGGCGTGGCGACCCAGCCGTCGTCGGCGTCGCCTCACGCTGCTCCTGCCTTGGAAGGACGCCGGCCTTCTCAACCCTGCCGTGCGACAGGTTGCGGCCACCTCTATCTCCCCCATTGCAACGCCAAGTGACGCGGTGCTCAACATCGAGATAGGGCATAGCGAGGGCGCCGGCGTCGAGGTTGCGGCGACATGGACGCCACTGGCTGTCAGGGAGAAGGGATGAGTGCCTCGCAACGCCACATCGACGAAGACGAGCCTAATTCTAGAAAGAAATTTCTCACGCCGCAGGTCCGTGTCTCCAGTTCTTGACCTCCTACAGTTCTCCCTGTTCTGGGTTGCTTATCAATTCACTAGCGGAACTGGGTTGCTTATCAATTCACTAGAGGAACTGGTTTTGCTCTCCATCTTGTGGACTGTTGTAATATCTGTAATCTTGTATTTAACTGTAATCCACCAATATCTGCAAGCTGCTTCATGTACCTCTTGGGCTGTTAGTGTAGTGGCAAGTGAACTCAAAATAATTGGATGCGGAATGTGGTCTAGCTCGCAAACTTAGATCTCTGGTGATTTTTAGTTCCTCTGCAGTTAGTAGTAGTGCGTTACTCTAGAAAATAATCTGCTTCCATAACTGAACAAAGTAGTATTAGTTCTGGTACTGAACACAAGTAGAGATTTTGAGCTTGAGGTCACTTGGCAGTAAGCCTGACATGCTAAATTCTGATGTGCGATTACTTATTTATAAATAATTAGTTTGTTGCATATGGCATGGGTGAGGAAACTCAGAACCTGCCTAGCTTGCTTCCTTTTCTTGCCTAGGTAGAAACTCGCAAAGCAAATACAAATGCAGAAGTGTCTCTTTACAATTTCTTTAGCTACTGAAATTAGCTATGATAATGATCAAAACGTGGCGGCAAGCGAGTATTTTTTGTTGCTGCTATGGGACACAATTAGTGCATCTTAATCGAGCACAGTCAGTACCTGCATATTCCTTTGCTTCTACACCTCTAATTTTATGAGCTGGGATGTTATCTATAATTTATTGTTTCAGGAAATTGCCTGATATACACATAATTACAAAACCAGTATGACATCTGAATGTGAATCGATGCACATATGTTGATGCGCTGACGCTCAATAAGAGAACAATTTGTGAAGTGATCTGGTACAGGATGCTAGAACAATAGAACTGATGATGTCAAAGAAAGATTGCATGACCATGTAGTAATTAGTTTCAGTAGGACCTTCCAATCAAGATAGATTTCTCGGAAGAATTACATTTATTTTTCGTGAATATTTGACCATTTCCTTTGATGTCTTTGTGTTGTATTTCATGAATTTTTTAGTTTATGTGATGTTCTTTAGAGCTTATGAACCTGCTTTGATGGCCAAGTTCAGTTATCTAGACGGCTTTATGCATGTCTGTTGTCTGTTTGAGCACGGGTGCCAAACCATTCACACCGTGTAACCAGCCCAAACCACACCGTCATCTCACGTCCTATCGAAGCACTCTAAAACATCCCAACCAATTTTAAACCGTGGCAACTGGCTGGGTTGAGAAAATTGCAGATGCCGGCTTAAACCGGGAATTCCGGGGCTAATCCCTGACTACATTAGCTACCTTCATGTCTTTTTCCGAGGGTAAGGTTTGGAGCTTGCCTTGACTTTTATTTGTCTTTGGAGTTCTGATTCCAGTAAATGGAATGAGTTTGGAGCTCATATTTTTTGAATGTTCACATTGTTTATATTACTATTTTTAGCTGAGCCGGGGTTGCGGATGATGGCAGGAGCGAGTAGCGGCAAGTATTTACTCATTTCCAGTCTGTTTAATGTTCATTCTATAGGAACATCCTGGACCACCTCCTGAAAAATCGCATCCTTCAAAACCCCAAAAAAGCATGGCTAGGTTCCTAGCCTTTAAAACACATGATGAAACAATGTACTATTGTAGATATTCTTATTTGGTTATTAGGCTAACAATCATAATCACTGTATATAAAATTCCTCGATAAAGAAACACTAGAAGGGCATATGGTTCGTCTATCACAGATCAATGGCGGCATCACACAACTCCCATTTTCGATACAGAGAGGCCGTACCACTCACCTTCTGAAAACGATGTGCTATGTCCAGTTTGGATTGTAATAGATTCGTGTATAGCGATCAGATTTTCAGTCTATTGCCTTGCTGTGTTGTAGCATTGCCATGTTTAATCCCAGAGATACGGATTACATGCTTCTCTGTCCTATTTTGCTAGGTATCTTGGTATCATGTAATACTTTTATGTAGACAGCATATGCTATACCCTGTCATGATTATTTTCATCTGTAGGCAATTTTACTGCTCAAATCCGTCCTCCTTTATTTATTGGAACAACTCTCATTTATTTGTGTATTTCTACTGTTATTGCAGATGGTGATGGTACAGCTAGATTTAAAGATATTTTAGGCTTTTCCTAGCATTCTACATGAGAAGTAGCTTATCTTTTCATCCAGTTTATTCGCTAAAACGGTTGGCACTATTTCCTTGATAACTGATTAAACCATTTTTTTCTTGCAGTTTATAAGAGTTGCCATGTGGTCATCTCCTATTGGTTCGATCTGAGCATTATGGCCTGTGAGCTAAATGGATTCCAGGAGGAGATATATAGCTGGAGTTGCGTTATGCTCACGTTTCTCTTTACACATTGAACTGCATAGTGTTAGTCTTACTGCCTCAAGTCCGAGAACATGTGCTACATTAGCTACCGAGTTTCAGTTTTCACTAATACTTGAGGTCTTTTTTCTAGAAGAATTAAGTACTCTAGAATAGATTGCTGAAATCAGGAGGTCTCTTGCTGCTTGCGTTACGATTTTATGGCTACTTAAAACTGCATTATGGGCTGCCGACTCCTTCGTATTGTGCTGATTTTGAACTTTAAAAGCGGTAATTTACCATCTCTGCTTCCAAGGTTGAGCATGGCAAGTGTACTGTTGATGTAGTAGTACCATTTTATGTCTACCTTATACTGGATTTATTAACCATTTTGAGGTCACTGGATTTTGAAGCGATCATCTATCTCCGTGAGACATCTTCTGTTGTGTCATTGTCCGCCTGCTGGTTAAGAGATGACAAGGATGATGTTAAGTTTAGTCAGAACGTTTGGTTTGGTTTATCTGCACTTCTGTTGTGTCAATGTCCGCTTGCTGGTTAAGAGATGACAAGGATGATGTTAAGTTTAGTCGGAACTTTTGGTTTGGTTTGGTTTATCTGCACGGCGTACACAGCCCTTGGTCGCCAATCGTCTCACGTGAGCGGTCACACCTGAGCTTGCCGAAAGCTTCCCACATGCAACACATAACCTAAACGCTAGATTGCCGGCTTGCCACCTACTGTTTGGTAATCGGGTGGTTTGACACTTCGACCCTTCTGCGGCGGCAATGTCCAGGCTGACGTCGCTGCATATGTTTGGTAATCGGGTGCTGCTCAGGTTTGTCGCCTTTTCTCCCGTTGATTTATTCCCTATTTTCCTCATATGGTGCTCGCTTTTCCCCCTAAGTTCATCGTCTCATGGGGACTCTCTGTTTCAGCATCAAGGACGCCAGATTGAGTGGGTTCACGCTCTTTGTCGTGGTTGTGTGTTCAGTGCTCTGACCAGCAATCCATGCTGCGACACAATCTCACGTCTTCCTCATCCTCCACCTTAACTTCTCAAGCACAATACCATTTTTTTTGTGGTCTGGAGTTGGCCTCCGTGCTAGGAGGCATTTGATTATTGTTGGATTCCCGAAGTCTTGCATGTCCAGGTGCTACAGGGCAGCGGCTGGAGCACAGCTGACAGCACGCCGTTGGTCGTGTTATTCTAGCTCCAGCATGACGCCCCAACACCTTCAGGAACAGACGTCACAAGCTCCTGAAGTGTTGCTGCTGCTGCAGCTGCCATGGAATTTAAATATTTGATGATACAGCGAAGTGAATGAATACTGTAGCATAAAGATTATGGAGAGTAGGCGTGTGAACTATTATAGGAAATGTAGTTCCATTTTTAGCAAAACCCTCTATGGGTATTTTATAATTTTCTAGGTTTCTTATTTGCTGATGTGGTGAAAATATCTCAATTAAGGAAAATAAACCTTACTGGTTGCTTTTGTTAGAGCAGAGTTTTACAACATCTAAGATTGGGCGTAGATGCCTTAGGTGTGGAATTGTGGTCATTAAGCTGGTATCATTAGTTTGGAATGAGTTTATTTTGTTCTGTCAACCTGTCATAACTCGCAACGACAGGTTAGTTCGTCTATCGATTCACTTTTCTGTAATGCCATGCTTATTTTCACCCTTTTTATATGTGTTTGATTAATTAAACTATACTACCTTCGTTCTTGTGGCAAAGTATTACTTCACATGTAATTTAAATAATTATTACTTCTTTTTTATGCCTATCGATAGTTGCATAGTTAGCTTGATATGCCTTTGTGGATTATCGAATCTAAGAGTGCCTCTCTGTTACGATGGTTGCATACTTGCAGCTATTATCTATACTAACTTTGATGAGTACTTATTGTAGTTCCTTTGTCCAATAATAGATTCACCAAGCAGTGATAATGGTACGTACGATTTTTTTATACCTATCAAATGTGTTTGCTTTCTTATGCTTTCAGTTACCTGTTCACATTTCATTATGTAATACACTTTATCAAGAGATGTGTCTTATTTTACTCTGATAAACTCAGACGTTTATCCTGAAAAAGATAAAACCAGTCAGATCTACAAGGTAAACATGATGTGTTGGTAGCATTGGCTTGAATTTAAATTACAAATTTTTAGATTTGCTGCCTTTTTTTCCTTAGATCTTGTTGCTCTGTTGGCGCTATCATTGGTACATTTGGGCGTCTATAGTGTAGGGGCAAGTTTGCTGCAACCACATGGTTGTTTTGTTTCGCAAACATGCTCCATTGTAGCTATTTGTGGCTTTATTTTTTATGTGATTTTACACTCCCACCTAATCTGTGTTGAACTTTCTCTACGTTTTACATGTATCTTGAGGCCACTACCAAGAGGGTGATAAGAGCTTCTGGGACCGGGTGCTCCTTGTCTACCTCTTATTTACAAGCATTGGTAGTCTTGATCTAAATTTAGACGTAGTCTTCCTCCCAGGGTGTGTCGATGAGGTTAAATCTCTGCTTTTGTGGTGACTTCAGTTTTTGGGAGGCTGGCTCTCTTTTGTCATTCTTCGCAGAACAGTTCATTGTCTGTCTCTATAACAATGTGTTCTAGAGAGAAATTTAATTGCAATGTATGGTTTTATGATATTCACGTCATGGATATAAATAAATACATAAAAAGGCTTAAAAGAAAATGATCAGTAAAATAACGATGTTCATAATAGACATCTAGATGTACCAGTTGTAAGCTAGAAATAGTGCACTTGTTAGACCATGTTATATGTCAAAATGTATATCTGAGATGGCTCCTTTTGTCCTGGTGTAGCCTAGCACGCTTATTCACCAAATTGTATGAAATAGTGCACCTGTGAGTAAGACTATGTTTTCTGTACCAGTCAACGATATGATAGGTAACAAATCATGCAATAAAAAATATGACACCAAATGAAAATACACTTGTTGAGAAGAATTTGCATTGCTCCAATGATATGTTTGTTCAGGATGTATCTGGTTCCAACAGTTATATTTTATGCTTGCGTCTTCATAATCGACCATGTTGTTAACAAGTTAAATATATTGATCACCCCCAAGTTGTAATTAATATATGTAATTGGAGATCCTTTCAAGCCGCCTGCTTGATTTTAGCATTAATTGGCAATTTCCATACTCTAATCGGGGCGCGGCAAAGCGCGCCATTACCCTTCTAGTTTTGTTCTATAGGTGCCTGACTTCCGAATCTCTGCATGACTGCATCTTCAGATTTTTACTATGCTAGCAACTGAAGAAAAAAAGTTCAAAATAAATGGTCAGTGTGCAACTGTAGATAGCGTTGCCACGGGTTGGCGGAGAACTTGAGCTGCAGTGTCTTGCCATCCTGGAATTGGTTGCGAGTTGTGGCCATCCTTCTCCACCCTCTAGATCAGCCACTGTCATGAAGGTTTGTCTGATGTGGTGTAGTCGTTTGCCATCTCAATCCATAGGACGTGTGATAACTGATAAGTCGAAATTTTCTGGTGCAAAATTTTGGCACGCTTCTGCTGAAGCTGCTCCTTGTAGGATTGTTTCTGTGTTCCAGTTTTGACCGCTGACAGACAATGCAGTCATCCTGGATATAGAATCCAATGACATGGCCCAACGCAAAGGCGATTTTTTTTTAAAATAATATTATTTTAAACATTTATTTGAAAAGTAGCACGCTTTTTTAAAAAATTCGGAAAATAGCGCGGTGTCGTCATGGGCCGTGTCGAAACCAGCGGTTTCGTCATGGACCAGGACGAATGGCAGGTTTCGGCATGGCCCATGACGAAACCTGTGCTTTCGGCATGGCCCATGACGAAACCTGTGCTTTCGGCATGGCTGGTGACGAAAGCAAATGAACAAATGAAGGAAGGTAGGTTCTCTTTTTCCTGTTTAATTTTTTGATTAAAACCATATCATTATTCGTGATAAAATATATATGAAATATATGTGCGTCAACGATTAGATCCATTCCCCATTCCCGTGATGGGTTTCGAGTTTGGTTAACTCTAAATCCTTAATTTTGGATCAAAATTCGCAAAATAATTTGACGAATTTTGTCAAATTTGTCGCACTCAGTCGACCGTTTGAATTTTTCTTTCATGAGTAAATGGATATCACCCTTCCAAACAACTTTTATGTTTTGATGGATATATACATATTTTCTCTCTAATAGGTGTGTTTTTCTAAATATGTTAGAGAGAATATGTATATGTCTGTCAAAACAAAAAAGTTAAAACATGAATGTTGTTTGGAAGAGTGATATCCATCTACTCGTGAAAGAAAAATTTAAACAAACGACTGTGGGGACCCGGACTAGCTGTCCGAAATACCCGATTATGCTTAACACAACGATCCCGTGATCAGTCTGTCGTTGCACATAATCCGAATTGGATACCAAAGTTTACATCCATTACAGTACCGAATAAAAGTCTTACATAAATGGTCATTTAGACCAAGTTCTTACATAGGTGCCTTCATGGGCCAAACCAAATATATCAGCGGAAGCTACGGCGTAATCGACATCATATTCTAATGATGACAACCCGATAGGCAGCTGACTTGTGGAGATCCTTAGTTGGCGTAGAAGTCGCCATATTCCTGCTCTGCGTAGTGTTCCTCCTCGTAGTCTGGCTAGGACAATAGCCAGGGACGAAACCAATATGAGTACATTTGAATGTACTCGCAAACTACCCCAACATGAGTATGCACCAGTTTTATTTTAGTTGACAACTTTTCTTATTTAAAACATCTCTATATCTTTATTGAAAAAGGTAAGAAGAGTTTTATAACTATTTTTAAAGAGTCACCGTTTTCATCTGTTTTTCCAAAACTTCTCCTCTTTCCGACCATAGCCCGTCATGGTCCACTTTCATCCACCACCTCATACCGATCCGTTGGTATAGGTGTAGGAAACATTCTCCACTCCATTTTTCTTTAAAAACTCAAAGCCTTTTTAAAACTTGCACAAGGTCTTAGGACAGTCTCCCAATTGTCCATATCCGAGGACTCGGCTATTCGAATAGTTTTTAACACTCTGCAGAGGTAGCACGCTTTTAACCCACATCCATCCGGTAACTCATCGTGTCTGCCACGTCTCGCCATACCAGGTGTATGCGAAGTAAGCCGCCGGCCATAGCCTCTTATTTGCTCATGCTAGTATAGGATCCTTCCCATATGACACTTTCCATCGACACCCAGTCCGGTTTCCCGTCAGAAACCCTAAGTGTGAGGACTCATAGTTTTGTCCGGCGGTTTATGGTGGAACCTTCTATCCTCCCCACCAACTTGTGTGAGGACCCGGGTCAGGGGGTAGATCCTCGGACCATCCCCTCATGCATAACGGAGTCATCTCCGTCGATGAGGTATCCCATACTAATAAGAGCAAACTACATGACTACGCCTTTTCCCATATGTGGTAAATGTGGTCGCACAGGGTAGGATTGGTTTCCATAGTACTAGGACACTGTGCATTTTTCATAAACATCACCATTTTTCACTTTTCCAATCCAACACCGACATCTCGGTATTTCATAAACTCATAAGAAATCTCAAAAGGAGTTTTGAATAAACAACATTGTTTTCCCATCCTAAAGTTTTATATAAACTACTACATAGGGTGGCAAAATAATATCCATATACTTTTAAAATGGGTTTTATAAATCTTGCTTTGAGAGTAAACATGTTATGAAAGTAGATGCATATGTTGGTAGTGCAAGCTCAGAGAATAGCTTGCCTTGCTTGGCAAAGTGATCTTGCTCTTGTTCTTCAAATTCAGCAAACTCTCCTTCCTCGATATATCCGACAACGTTCTCGTCTAATTAACAAACAAACAAACAAACAATCACTAAGCTATACAAGCAATCACCTCAACATAACCATCATTAACATCACAATTGGCTACTGCACACACCAAACCACACAATTTGGTTTTCAAATAAATTGAATTAAACATTATTTAATTAAGTCCAAATTATGGCAGAAACTAGTTATTCATGTTTAATTCCACAACTTGAGTTCTGTTGGTCACAAAAATACAAACTAAAATTCTATGGAAAGCCACTGATGTGTAGAATACAACCCAATTTGAATTGGATCATTTGGAGTTACCAAACTCCCTACACATTGGATTGAATCCAGTAGCTTAATAATCAAGTTTTAGCTACCAATTAAATTATATTGTTCCAAAAATTAAACCCTTTTAGGGGTAACTAAACATGGATATATGTGAGCTAACAAAATTGGTCCTAACTCATTTGGATCAACCAATAAACATAATGGTCTGTTTTAGTCCAGAAGGGTTTATCTCAAAGTCCACAATTTATACTACTTAATTAATTCTACCAAAATTAGGGGAGCTAACACAAGGCAGTACTAAGCTAGCAAAATTGGTTTGGAATTATTTGGACTAACAGAGTATCAGAAACAAACAAGTTTAGATTTTAAACCTTCTGTGGCATTTTCAATAATACTTTTTAATTATTTAATTAAATGACCTGAGACCAATTGTGTTGGTTAAACAATTTCATAAGCTTTCCAGAACATTTGAGTTTGATTTATTTGGATTCCTAAATCTCGAGATATTGAATTTCAAAGTCAGGACCAGTACTGACTTCTCAGAGAGGAATTTAAATTCGAAACTAAATCTCTCTGGATAATGTTGAAAAGGCTGACAGTTGGGACCCAGTGGCAGTGTCACAGTGCGCACGAGGGAAAACATTAAAACGCTGACGTGTGGGGTCCATACGTCAGTCTCTCTCTTTCTGCCTAATAAACGAAGCGGTACGCAACCGTTGGATCGAGATCCAACGGTCCACGTGCGACGCGACGACGGCGACCAAGATTTGGCGGCGCTGCCGTGCCGGCGGCGAGGTGGTGGATGATTCTCTCACCTAGGGGGCACGGGAAGGCACGGCGATGACGCGAATCGACGGCGGTGGTGAGGTGGAAGCTCCTGGCTGAGTCCTACTTGCTGGGACGGCGGCTAGCTCCGGCGGCGGGTCGACGGACTTCCCACGGCCACGGCAGCTACTCCGGCGAGCTCCCTACGGCGTTCCTGTGCACGATCCAGAGGGAAAAAGGGGCGGGTGAGGGTGGTGAAGCTGTGGCCTCATGCTACGAGGCAAAGAGGGGAGAATAGGGTAGAGCAGCGCGGCGGCCGTGTCCGACCTTGACGGCGGCCGTGGCGCAGCAATGTCTGCCCTCCGGGCAGAGCACGGTGAAATTGGAGCGAGGGAAAGGGGGACGGGGTGGTGTGGAGTGAGCAGAGGGGGTCGGGGGTGGTTATATAGCGGCGGATGCCGGCGTTCATGGGCGAGGTGCACGGGAGTGTCCACAGCGCACCGGCGGATCTTTTCGCCCGAGGCTGACGAGGCACGGCGACGGGCAGGGTAACGCGGTGACGAGCGTGGTTCTAGTGTCTTCTAGAAGGCCTGGGCGGAGCGGCACGCGTCGAGGTGCAGAGGGTGGGACGAATTTCATCGGCGCCGTCCAAGCGCTGCCGCGGCGGCAAAGGGGGACAGGGCGGCGATTACGGCAACGGGGTGCTCGAGTTCGTGCAGAGGGCGCAGAGGCGACGACCGTGGACGGCTGCGAGCAAGGGGGGGCCTGGGGGACCCGGGGAAACGGCGACGCGCGCGGCGTACGGCGACGACACGGCGACGGAGAGGTAGCCGAAGACATTTTTGCAAAAACCTCCCTGGCTCCTTTGCTCTGCTCCTTTTCCTTCTTCTTTCTTCTAATTACGTTTTAGCCCTTCTGTTAAATGCAGCAGCATTTCCTGATTTAATTTGGGGCACTTAATCAATTTATAAAAATTTGCCAAAATTTGTGGGGCCTTCCCATAATGTACAGAAGCTCCACAAAAATTGGCATAAAATAATAAAATGTTTTGAAACATTTTCTTTTATAGTACTTTGTTTATGTTATTTGAATTTATTTCAATTGTTTTTATTTTAGAATTTCAAAACTAGTTCAAAAATAATATTTGAGAGGGGAAAGTGGTAGGAACAAAATGGGGAGTGTTTACATTACAACTCCACTGACTTTGGTTTGAAAATAATTGAGTTTGTCACTTGGAGATTTTCAGTGACCACTTGTCACTTTTATTTTTCTTGCTTTGATTTTATATTTGTTTTCTTTCTTTCTTACTAGTGTTTACTAGTGCAAACACTCACACAAACAGCAAGAACAACAACTCAAGTAACAAAAGCAATTATCACACAATAAACAACAAAAGTTTTTGTTGGCTCTCATTTTTGGAATATAAACCTGATAATAATTTTGGGATGTTACAATCCTTCCCCCCTTAAAATAAATCTCGTCCCGAGATTTGCTAGGCTTCGGTTTTAAGGAGGTCTGGGAATTCGCTTCTAAGATAATCTTCGCGTTCCCAAGTTGCTTCTTCTTCAGAGTGGTTAGTCCACTGGACTTTGTAAAACTTGATCGCACGTCTTCGGGTAACACGAACATCTTCTTCGAGAATTTTGAGGGGTCTCTCACGATAAGTCAGGTCTTGGTTCAGGTCGATGGAGAGGTGGTCGATGTTTTTGAAAACATCAGGCTGGTCAGGAACTTCAAGACACTTCCGGAGCAAGGAAATGTGGAAGACATCATGATAATCTCCTAACTCTGGGGTAACTCCAGCTGATAGGATACTTCTCCTCGACGAGCAATGACCTTGAAGGGTCCAATATACCTTGGTGCTAACTTTCCTTTGACATGGAAACGCTGCATTCCCTTGAGGGGTGTCACTCGGAGATACACATAATCTCCGATACTGAAAGTGAGATCACGGCGCTTGGTGTCAGCATAACTCTTCTGACGGGATTGGGCAGTTTTGAGGCGTTCACGAATAAGCTGAACTTGCTCTTCAGCTTCTCGGAGGGTATCTGGTCCGAACAATTTGCTCTCTCCGGTATCGGACCAATTCAGGGGTGTACGACACTTCTTGCCGTAAAGGGCTTCAAAAGGGGCCATTTGCAGACTAGACTGATAACTGTTGTTGTACGAGAACTCTGCAAACGGAAGACAATCTTCCCACTTGGAACCATAGGATAGAACACATGCGCGAAGCATGTCCTCTAATATCTGGTTCACTCGCTCAGTCTGGCCATCGGTCTGGGGATGATAAGCTGTGCTAAAGGCTAACTTGGTTCCGAGGGCTTCATGAAGGGATTTCCAGAATCTTGAGGTGAATTGCGTGCCTCTATCAGATACAATCTTCTTAGGCACACCATGCAGGCTCACTATTCTGGAAATATACAGGTCTGCTAACTGAGCTCCGGTATGAGTGGTCTTGACAGGAACAAAGTGGGCAACCTTGGTCAGTCGATCAACGATGACCCAGATGGAATCATGGCCTCGGTTGGATCTTGGAAGTCCGGTAATAAAATCCATTCCAATCTCGTCCCACTTCCACTCGGGAATTTTCAAAGGTTGAAGCAATCCAGCGGGTCGCTGATGTTCAGCCTTGACTCGCTGACAGATATCACACTTGGCTACGAATGAACCAATCTCTCGCTTCATTCCATGCCACCAAAATCTTTCTCGAAGGTCTTGGTACATTTTGGTTCCGCCGGGGTGGATTGAATAAGGGGTCTCATGGGCCTCCTTCAGGATTAACTCCTTAAGTTCCGTGACATTGGGCACACAGATACGGTCATTGAATTTCAGCACTCCTTCAGCATCTTCGGTAAAACCGGGTGCTTTGCCGAGGGAAATTTTCTTCCTAATTCCCTCTATACTTTCATGACCTTTCTGGGCTTCTTTGATTTGATCCACCAGGGTTGGGGTTAACTCTAGATTGGCGAGATAACCATGGCTAACAAGCTCTAGTCCAAAATCTTGGAAGTCTTTGAACAAGGCTGGCTGTTCGGCTTGGATCAGGGCATTCAGGGTGCAAGGTTTGCGACTAAGGGCATCGGCAACTACATTAGCCTTTCCGGGGTGATAATGGATTCCAATATCATAATCCTTGATTAATTCCATCCATCTCCTCTGTCGCAGGTTCAGATCTTTCTGGTGAAAATATACTTCAAGCTTTTGTGATCTGTATAGACCTCGCAGCGATGTCCCGCAAGATAGGGACGCCACTTCTTAAGAGCAAAGACTACAGCAGCTAACTCCAAGTCATGGGTTGGGTAATTCTCTTCATGCGGTCGCAACTGCCGGGACAGGTACGACACAACTTTGCCTTCTTGCATCAGAACGCAACCAAGTCCGAGGCGTGATGCATCGCAATACACGTCGAAACTCTGGGTGACGTCTGGCATGATCAGGATTGGGGCTGAGGTTAGTCTCTTCTTCAGTTCTTGGAAACTATCCTCACACTTCTGAGTCCATTCAAATTTCTTGTCCTTCTTCAACAGTTGGGTCAGAGGTTTGGCTATACTGGAAAATCCTTCAACGAACTTGCGGTAATAACCGGCAAGTCCGAGAAAGCTTCGGATTTCAAAACATTGGTTGGGGATAACCAGTCAAGAATGGCTTGTATCTTCTCAGGGTCAACAGAAATTCCTCCAGCGGATACAATATGTCCAAGAAATGCCACTTCACTGAGCCAAAACTCACACTTGCTAAGTTTGGCATACAGTTGGTGCTCTTGGAGGGTCTCCAAAACTAGACGCAGGTGTTCAGCATGCTCTTCTTCGGTCTTGGAATAAATAAGGATGTCATCAAGGAAAACTACCACGAACTTGTCGAGGTACTCCATGAAAATCTTGTTCATGAGATTCATGAAATAGGCTGGGGCATTGGTCAGACCAAAAGACATCACGGTGTATTCAAACAACCGTAACGAGTGGTGAAGGCGGTCTTGGGAATATCTGTCTCTCTGATCTTCAACTGATGGTAACCTGTCCGAAGATCGATCTTTGAAAAGACTCGGGCTCCGTTCATTTGATCGAACAGATCCTCGATCTTGGGAAGAGGGTACTTATTTTTAATGGTCACGTCATTCAGCTTGCGATAATCCACACACAGGCGTGTGGTACCGTCTCTCTTGTCCACAAATAATGGGTGATCCCCATGGTGAAGCGCTTGGGCGGACAAGACCTTTGCTTAGCATATCAGCCAACTGCTTCTTCAACTCAACCAGTTCTTCCGGATTCATCCGATAAGGCTTTTGGGATATGGGGATGTTCCTGGGATAAGCTCATTATGAACTCAATATCCCTATCTGGCGGCATACCAGGCAATTCTTCTGGGAAAACATCCTTGAACAGATGAACAACACGGATCTCATCTAGGGCGGGTCGAGCTATGCTCTCATGGCAGCCTGGGTGAGGTTGACTAGTTTCAGACACATACTCCACTTCTACTTCTTTGTCGGTGGTGATGGATACAGCTCTTCTGGCACAGTCAATTCGACCATGGTACTTGGCTAACCAATTCATACCGAGTATAACATCGATGCCTTGGGTTCCCAGAACAATTAAGTTACTGGAAACTTTTCTCCTTTGATCTCAAGGGGTACATCGGAGCAAAACATCTTGGTCTCTACGGTGGATTCTGGGATTTGGATGACCATGGGTTTGGGTAAGAGGCTCTTAACTAAACCTCCCTTAGCAACAAATTCTTGGGTAACAAATGAATGGGTAGCACCAGAATCAAACAGAACAGTTGCAGGTACTGAGTTGACAAGGAACGTACCCAGCACAACATCCGGAGCATCCTGAGCTTCTTCAGCATTGATGTGGTGCAGACGACCCTTGGCAACAGCAGCATTTCCGCGAGGTGCGGCATTCTTGCCATTTCCATTTCCATTGCGGCCTTGACCATTGTTCTGTGCCGGCGCATTGGGGCGCTGGACATTCCTCTTGGGATTGGGACATTCTTTGGAGTAGTGACCCTTGTTGCCGCATTCAAAGCAGATCACATTGGGATTGCGGGTGAAGTTGTTGAAGTTTCCTCCGGGACGGTTATTGTCATTGGGGCGGTTGAAGTTGTTTGGGCGGTTAGGGTAATTTGGGCGTGGAGCTTGGGGTGGACGATAGGCAGGCCTGGTGTTCTGCTGAAAGATACGAGGTTTCTGGCTGCTCGAGCCTTCCTGAGCATTCATCCTCCTCTTGCGACCTTCATACATAGACTTGCGCTTGGTCTCCAGCTGGATGGCTTTGTCCACAAGTGACTCCAGATCACGGAAGTCATGGATAACCAAAGCACACTGAAGTTCATCATGAGTCCACTCATGAAACGCTCCATCTTCTTCTCTTCCTTGTCGGTGTCATCAGGAGCATACCGAGATAAGTCGGTAAACTCCTCAAGATAACCGACCACATCTCTACTTCCCTGCCTTAGCTTACGGAACTCATCCTTCTTCCTTCAATGAGTCCACTGGGAATATGCTTCTTGCGGAACTTCTCCTGGAACTCAGCCCAGTTGATGACATGACCAGCTGCTGGAGAGCCTTGGTAGTTTCCCACCAAGCTCTTGCAGGTCCAGCGAGATAGTGGGTTGCATACAGCACTTCTCATTTTCTCCCACAGCAGCAACTTCAAGATTATTGCCGATGGTGCGAAGCCAATCATCGGCTTCTAGTGGGTGAAGTCCCTTGGAGTAGGTGGGTGGGTTGGTCTTCTGAAAATCACCCAAGGTAGATCGCTGGTTTCCATCGCCATTGCCGTTACCACCATTGTTGTTGTTGTTATTGTTGTTGTTGTTGTTGTAAGCGGCTGCGAGTTGTTGTAAGGCAGCGAGATGAGCTTGGCGCTCTTGCCGGGCATTTTCACGCTCCTCCATGATAAGTGCGAGAAGTTGGGTGGGGGTTGGGTCCGGTGGTGGTGGTGCTGATCCTGATCCTTCCGCATTGCTGCGACGGGGTGGCATCCTGAAGCACACCGGGTATAAGAGACAAGGCAAGAAAAGTTCGACTAAGGGAAAAACGATCTCTCAAGTGGTTGATTAATTTAAGTTTATATGAAAATATTCACACAGATTTAAACAAGACAAACATACTTATATTTCACAAACAATACATCAAGGAGTTCACAACAACATCAAGCTTACATCTAGGATACATAACATCTGGTTTCCAAAAGAACCACTGCTACTACTCGACTAGCTATAGGGGGTCAACCTAATCCTGCGGTAGTGATCAAGTCACTCGCCTACTGAGGTGGAACCTCCAGCTCTAACACGTCAGCATCTGACTGGTAGGCTGGCTCCTCGGGATCCTCCTCCTCGTCCTCGAGAACTGGCTCGAGTGGCTCCTCCTCCTCGTCAACTAACTCCTCCTCATCATCCTCCTCCTCACAGTCCATCTCCTCCACGAAGTCATCATCGTCACTGAGGAAAGCGTCGTTCTCCTTGCGGAGATCCTCGCCCTCCTCCTCCATCTCGTCAGTATGGTGCTCAAGATCCTCAATCAGTCCATCCTGCTCTGCCACCTTCGTGCGGAGCTTCACGATAGTCTTCCTCAGCTGGGCCCTCTTCCTGAGAAGAGCAACCTTCTCCACCATCAGCTTCATCTCGTTCTCGCGAAGCTCAACGAGCGACTCGCGGTCGAAGTGGAGCTGAATCCTAGTGCGCAACAGATCATCCTGAGTGCACTGAAGTAAGATCTCCATGTCCATGATGTAGCTCCCAAACATCGGGTGGTAAGGTGAAGGAGTAGGGTGTCCATCACAGTTGCGCCTCCCGTAGAACCGGAACGGGAGTCTACTAACTCCGCCTTGTGCTCCTCACAAAGTCGGGCTAGCATCCTCTGTGTAGCAGTACAGAGACCGTCAACCCAGGTGGCCTCCTTGGTGGTGAAGATGAGTGTCCTGGAATTGGGAGACTTGATGTTCCTGCGAACTGACGATCTGATGAGCCAGCTCAGCCTTCCAACACCGTGAACATCAATCTGAGCTCCCTCAAACTCTGGAGCGGGGCGACCTAACAGCTTGGTCAACTCGAACAAGTCCCTCTCAAACGTCAGCTTGCTGTCCTTCTCCAGCTGAACGAACTCGGTCCAATGGAGTGCCATCTACAGTTTTTAAGCAAAATTTTAAGTTAGTTAGGTGACAAGTATATCAAAATTTTAATATAGTAGGGCAACAAGTGAGTCAAATTTTAAACTTAATGAGAGGTGTACAAAATTTTAGGGATACTAAGGAAAATGCATATTAATGAGAGTAAAATTTTGCATAAGTAAGAGGATTGGAGATAAGCAATTTTCGAAAATACTTCATTCCTTTCTTTTTAGAAATTCATCTTTTGTAACATTTGACAAACGACCATGCTAACTAAGGTTTCCTAAAGTCAGGATGGCTCTGATACCAAGTCTGTGGGGACCCCGGACTAGCTGTCCGAAATACCCGATTATGCTTAACACAACGATCCCGTGATCAGTCTGTCGTTGCACATAATCCGAATTGGATACCAAAGTTTACATCCATTACAGTACCGAATAAAAGTCTTACATAAATGGTCATTTAGACCAAGTTCTTACATAGGTGCCTTCATGGGCCAAACCAAATATATCAGCGGAAGCTACGGCGTAATCGACATCATATTCTAACGATGACAACCCGACAGGCAGCTGACTTGTGGAGATCCTTAGTTGGCGTAGAAGTCGCCATATTCCTGCTCTGCGTAGTGTTCCTCCTCGTAGTCTGGCTAGGACAATAGCCAGGGACGAAACCAATATGAGTACATTTGAATGTACTCGCAAACTACCCAACATGAGTATGCACCAGTTTTATTTTAGTTGACAACTTTTCTTATTTAAAACATCTCTATATCTTTATTGAAAAAGGTAAGAAGAGTTTTATAACTATTTTAAAGAAGTCACCTTTTCATCTGTTTTTCCAAAACTTCTCCTCTTTCCGACCATAGCCCGTCATGGTCCACTTTCATCCACCACCTCATACCGATCCGTTGGTATAGGTGTAGGAAACATTCTCCACTCCATTTTTCTTTAAAAACTCAAAGCCTTTTTAAAACTTGCACAAGGTCTTAGGACAGTCTCCCAATTGTCCATATCCGAGGACTCGGCTATTCGAATAGTTTTTAACACTCTGCAGAGGTAGCACGCTTTTAACCCACATCCATCCGGCAACTCATCGTGTCTGCCACGTCTCGCCATACCAGGTGTATGCGAAGTAAGCCGCCGGCCATAGCCTCTTATTTGCTCATGCTAGTATAGGATCCTTCCCATATGACACTTTCCATCGACACCCAGTCCGGTTTCCCGTCAGAAACCCTAAGTGTGAGGACTCATAGTTTTGTCCGGCGGTTTATGGTGGAACCTTCTATCCTCCCCACCAACTTGTGTGAGGACCCGGGTCAGGGGGTAGATCCTCGGACCATCCCCTCATGCATAACGGAGTCATCTCCGTCGATGAGGTATCCCATACTAATAAGAGCAAACTACATGACTACGCCTTTTCCCATATGTGGTAAATGTGGTCGCACAGGGTAGGATTGGTTTCCATAGTACTAGGACACTGTGCATTTTTCATAAACATCACCATTTTTCCACTTTTCCAATCCAACACCGACATCTCGGTATTCATAAACTCATAAGAAATTTCAAAGGAGTTTTGAATAAACAACATTGTTTTCCCATCCTAAAGTTTTATATAAACTACTACATAGGGTGGCAAAATAATATCCATATACTTTTAAATGGGTTTTATAAATCTTGCTTTGAGAGTAAACATGTTATGAAAGTAGATGCATATGTTGGTAGTGCAAGCTCAGAGAATAGCTTGCCTTGCTTGGCAAAGTGATCTTGCTCTTGTTCTTCAAATTCAGCAAACTCTCCTTCCTCGATATATCCGACAACGTTCTCGTCTAATTAACAAACAAACAAACAAACAATCACTAAGCTATACAAGCAATCACCTCAACATAACCATCATTAACATCACAATTGGCTACTGCACACATCAAACCACACAATTTGGTTTTCAAATAAATTGAATTAAACATTATTTAATTAAGTCCAAATTATGGCAGAAACTAGTTATTCATGTTTAATTCCACAACTTGAGTTCTGTTGGTCACAAAAATACAAACTAAAATTCTATGGAAAGCCACTGATGTGTAGAATACAACCCAATTTGAATTGGATCATTTGGAGTTACCAAACTCCCTACACATTGGATTGAATCCAGTAGCTTAATAATCAAGTTTTAGCTACCAATTAAATTATATTGTTCCAAAAATTAAACCCTTTTAGGGGTAACTAAACATGGATATATGTGAGCTAACAAAATTGGTCCTAACTCATTTGGATCAACCAATAAACATATGTCTGTTTTAGTCCAGAAGGGTTTATCTTAAAGTCCACAATTATACTACTTAATTAATTCTACCAAAATTAGGGGAGCTAACACAAGGCAGTACTAAGCTAGCAAAATTGGTTTGGAATTATTTGGACTAACAGAGTATCAGAAACAAACAAGTTTAGATTTTAAACCTTCTGTGGCATTTTCAATAATACTTTTTAATTATTTAATTAAATGACCTGAGACCAATTGTGTTGGTTAAACAATTTCATAAGCTTTCCAGAACATTTGAGTTTGATTTATTTGGATTCCTAAATCTCGAGATATTGAATTTCAAAGTCAGGACCAGTACTGACTTCTCAGAGAGGAATTTAAATTCGAAACTAAATCTCTCTGGATAATGTTGAAAAGGCTGACAGTTGGGACCCAGTGGCAGTGTCACAGTGCGCACGAGGGAAAACATTAAAACGCTGACGTGTGGGGTCCATACGTCAGTCTCTCTCTTTCTGCCTAATAAACGAAGCGGTACGCAACCGTTGGATCGAGATCCAACGGTCCACGTGCGACGCGACGACGGCGACCAAGATTTGGCGGCGCTGCCGTGCCGGCGGCGAGGTGGTGGATGATTCTCTCACCTAGGGGGCACGGGAAGGCACGGCGATGACGCGAATCGACGGCGGTGGTGAGGTGGAAGCTCCTGGCTGAGTCCTACTTGCTGGGACGGCGGCTAGCTCCGGCGGCGGGTCGACGGACTTCCCACGGCCACGGCAGCTACTCCGGCGAGCTCCCTACGGCGTTCCTGTGCACGATCCAGAGGGAAAAAGGGGCGGGTGAGGGTGGTGAAGCTGTGGCCTCATGCTACGAGGCAAAGAGGGGAGAATAGGGTAGAGCAGCGCGGCGGCCGTGTCCGACCTTGACGGCGGCCGTGGCGCAGCAATGTCTGCCCTCCGGGCAGAGCACGGTGAAATTGGAGCGAGGGAAAGGGGGACGGGGTGGTGTGGAGTGAGCAGAGGGGGTCGGGGGTGGTTATATAGCGGCGGATGCCGGCGTTCATGGGCGAGGTGCACGGGAGTGTCCACAGCGCACCGGCGGATCTTTTCGCCCGAGGCTGACGAGGCACGGCGACGGGCAGGGTAACGCGGTGACGAGCGTGGTTCTAGTGTCTTCTAGAAGGCCTGGGCGGAGCGGCACGCGTCGAGGTGCAGAGGGTGGGACGAATTTCATCGGCGCCGTCCAAGCGCTGCCGCGGCGGCAAAGGGGGACAGGGCGGCGATTACGGCAACGGGGTGCTCGAGTTCGTGCAGAGGGCGCAGAGGCGACGACCGTGGACGGCTGCGAGCAAGGGGGGGGCCTGGGGGACCCGGGGAAACGGCGACGCGCGCGGCGTACGGCGACGACACGGCGACGGAGAGGTAGCCGAAGACATTTTTGCAAAAACCTCCCTGGCTCCTTTGCTCTGCTCCTTTTCCTTCTTCTTTCTTCTAATTACGTTTTAGCCCTTCTGTTAAATGCAGCAGCATTTCCTGATTTAATTTGGGGCACTTAATCAATTTATAAAAATTTGCCAAAATTTGTGGGGCCTTCCCATAATGTACAGAAGCTCCACAAAAATTGGCATAAAATAATAAAATGTTTTGAAACATTTTCTTTTATAGTACTTTGTTTATGTTATTTGAATTTATTTCAATTGTTTTTATTTTAGAATTTCAAAACTAGTTCAAAAATAATATTTGAGAGGGGAAAGTGGTAGGAACAAAATGGGGAGTGTTTACATTACAACTCCACTGACTTTGGTTTGAAAATAATTGAGTTTGTCACTTGGAGATTTTCAGGTGACCACTTGTCACTTTTATTTTTCTTGCTTTGATTTTATATCTTGTTTTCTTTCTTTCTTACTAGTGTTTACTAGTGCAAACACTCACACAAACAGCAAGAACAACAACTCAAGTAACAAAAGCAATTATCACACAATAAACAACAAAAGTTTTTGTTGGCTCTCATTTTTTTGGAATATAAACCTGATAATAATTTTGGGATGTTACAACGACTGAGTGCGATTAATTTGACAAAATTCGTCAAATGTTTTTGCGAATTTTGATCCAAAATTAAGAAGTTAGAGTCGACCAAACTCGAAACCGATCACGGAATGGACCTACTCGTTGACGCGCATATATTTCATATATATTTTATCACGAATAATGATACGGTTGAGCAACTTTCGTTTTAATAAAAAACAGGAGAAGGAAGAAGGTACCTCCTCCAGTTGCTTTCGTCAATAGCCAATAGCCACAGCCCATCACGACACCGTGCTATTTTTCGAATTTTTTGAAAAGGCATGCTATTTTTCAAATAAAAGTTTAAAATAATATTATTAAAAAAATCCACAAAGGGAGCTGCCTTGAAGAACAGGTAATGGACCATTAGCATGCTTGCTTGCTTGGTGAATGGTTTTGCGTCCTGGAAATGATGATCTATGCTCTACGACTGCATGTGATAATTATGCCAGTGAATAGTAATGACAAGTTGACCCTACAATGAGCTAGCACAGTAGCACTGCCAAGATTGGATCCACCGTCCTTGCTCCATGGTTTATCATTTCAATCCTCAGTTTGAGAATTAAAAACATGTACTCTAACTGATAACCATGTGCTCTTGTGTGGAACCGGCTCCTCTAACATTGAGTAGCAAAGTCAGGTAAGCTACACCCCCCTAACTTTCCTTCTTCAAAAATATATTTTGAAGTCAAATATAGTTCAGATTAATGTGTATATTATAAATCTAACCTATATTCACTCTCATTTCTTGCAACCAGTAATATGGTGCTAATTTTTTTAGTTTTGCTTATGTATGCTACAGTAATTATCCACAGTAATTAGTACAGTAAAATAATAAACACCATTATGCTACACCCCCTGACTTTTGTTCTTGGTTTTCTCCGACTTTGTTACTCAATGTTAGAGGATCTCGTTCGTATGGCCCCTCCTTGCAACTGTTGGTCATGCTGTTGCATTATTCATGGCGGACTTTAGCGGCCAGAGATCTAAGCTTCTTTTAAACGAGAAAACGGAAGAGCATGTCGCCACGGCCTAGTTGCTGCATGTGATGATTCATGCATCTTCTTTTTTATTGATGAACATGCCAAAACATGCGAGATCTCTGACTGACTGTGCCCCTTCACTACGCACTATACGATGAGCATGTCTCTTTCCCGGAAAGCTAGGATGGTTTGGCCTTCGCTTGTTCTGGGATAAGGATTGACAGCAATTTGAGGTGAGGACACAAAATTCTGAGTTGTTCACTTGAAATTCTGATAATTAAGAATTCGCTGGGGGGAGTGTATGGCTTATCTGATCTGATCTGCAGAACTTCAGATTGTAGCGTGTCGTCTAGCGTCGCCAGCATGGAGCTGACTCACTCTTTTGTCCTGATTGCTGCAGGACAGGGCAGTGTTCTTCTCCGGTGTACTCACTTTCTGGAGTGTACTTGTATTTGCTTGCCTCTGCTATGATGCTATCACAATGGGTTAAGTGTAGATCTTCTTGCAAAACTAGTAATCCATTGGTTACTGCTGTGACTCTCACCGAGAAGCGGGGCTCGTTGGTGTGGTGAGACAATCTCTTGAATTTTAAACTGTTCGTGATGGTTAGTAGTTAGTTCTCTCTTAGGTGTGTTCGTTTTTTGGATTGGGTGGAACGGAATGGAACCATTCCATTCCGAGAGATCGTTCTTGCGTTCGGTTGGGAGAAGGGATGGAACGAGCTCGTTCCTCGGAAGAGAATATTCGCCTAATATTCGGAACGCACTCGTCCGGCCGAATCGGCCGGACCGAGTGGAACCGAGTGGAATGGCTCGCTAATTGCTCTATCGCCTCTCCCTAATCTCTCTCCCACCCGCGACTCTCTCCCTCGCGTAGCCCTTCTCCCTCCTCGACGGCCAGCAGCGTGGCGGCGCGGAGACAGCCGGCGGGCGGCGCAAGGGGCCGGGACGGGCGTTGCGAGGTCGCCGGAGCGCGTGCGGCTGCGAGGGACGGCAGCGCGCGTAGCTGGCTTGGGCGTCGCGGGGCGAGCTCGTGTGGCTGGCTTGGGCGGCGCGAGGGGAAGAAGGTCGTCGGGGCGGGCGTCGCGAGGTCGACGGAGCGCCTGCGGCTGGCTGGGGCGCGAGGTCGCGAGGGGTCGGCGGCGCACGTGCGGCTGTAAGGGGACGGCGGCGCGCGTGGCTGTCTTGGGCGGCGGGGGCCGAGCGCGTGCGTCTGCCTTGGGCGGCGCGAGGAGCCGGAGGTCGCCGGCGTGGGCGGCGTGAGTGGCTGGAGGTTGCCGACGCGGGTGGCGCAAGGGGCCTGAGGTGTTCTGCGCGAGGAGGAAGAAGGTGGCCATTAATTTAGACTCTAATTAATTGATTGCTTTATAGTTAATTTAGCTCTAATTAATGGAATGTTTAAATTGATTTGCTGTGGTTCCATTCCTCTCTTCCAAATCAATCGAACGTGAGAATGGAATGCTTCCATTCTGGGGGAATGGAATGGAATGGAATGGTTCCATTCCATTCCATGTCATCCCAAAAACGAACACATCCTTAGTTTCTCTATGTTGGGATCTCGCATTCAATGGAACTGTTGATCTATGAAGTTCTGGGCAAAATGGACATGTTTAACCACGTGGCGAAACTAATTCACAGAATGAATGTTCGGCAAAACTATTTCCCCCAACTAACCATTTTGAATAGCGCCCCACGATCGAACGCTACACTATACAGAATAGCGCCTTCCGATAAGGCGCTACACATCCTGCCAGCGTGGCGGCTGCGGGGCCAGCCGGGACCCACTTTTGGTGGTATAGCGCCCGATCACAAGGCGCTATGGTGCTGTCATGTAGCGCCTTGCGATCAGGCACTACTCATCTGGCAGTGTTAAGTCGCGCGACGGCTCGGGACGTCCTAGCCAGTCCACCAAATCCACCCGAGAGAAGAATAGAGAGAGGATGGCGGCGGCGGTTCTCTCTCCCCCTCTCTAATCCTTCACCAAAATCTCTCCGATTTGAAAGAAAAAGCGTGGGGATTTCGTCCCCAACTACCTCCCCCAGGTATTCTCCTCTGATCCCCCACTTTCTGTCCAATAAATTGACCCTATTTGGCCTCTTTGTGCAAGTTTCGTATGAACCCTAATTTCTAGTTGATTTGGATTTCGTTGTGGACCCATAGCATGTTTGTATAATCTTTAGCATTAGATTAGCTATTGTATTAGTTGTTAAATATTTAGTAGGCTAATTTTGCTTAGAAACCGATTGTGTATGTGTAGGTGGTAAAAATGTGTAGTATTATTTGTAGAACTAGCTATGGTTTTGATTAAAAATTGCTCACACATTCGTCACATTCCCACATATGTAACTCAATAATCTATTTGTAGAACTATCTATGGTTATTTGTAGAACTATCTATTTGTAGAACCTAATATGTAACTCACATATTAGGTTGTTTTATTGATATTACATTTTGTTGTTCTCACATATTAGTTTTGTTATTCTTATTTGGTTCATTTGCTGTTTGGAAATACGTAGGATGATGTGGTTACTCAATAATCACTACGATGTTGCACACCGGTCCTATTTCTTGAAGGAGCTTAAGGAGGTAAGACAAGTACTATTGGACTTGTCAATTTTCCTATTGTTGGAATGTGTTTGATATGTCGTAATTATATTGGCTGTATGTTTGTAGGAGCTGAAACCGTTGAAGATTCGGTCTCACGGGGCGTCGTCGAGTGACATGCCGTACGATGAGCGCTACACTCTGTACATCGAGATGCTAGGCCTCCTCCCGTTCATCCAGCTTGTGAGCCGATCGACCCCCTATCTGAACACGCCTGCAATCACCGCCCTTGTTGACCGATGGAGGCCAGAGACACACACTTTCCACCTCCGGACCGGCGAGATGACGCCCACTCTACAGGATGTTTCCATGATCCTTGGACTTCCTATCGAGGGAAAGCCTCTTTGTATGAGCACAGATTCTTCAGGGTGGCGTGCGCAGATGCAGGACCTTATTGGTATGGCTCCTGAGGAGGTCGAGGACAAGAGTTCCTACAGAATCCCTGCCGGAGCTGCATACCCGTGGATAGTAGATAACTTCATGACCTGCCCCGTCGGAGCCGATGAGGACGTGATCAAGACATATGCCCGCGTGTACATCTGGTACGTTATCTCTAGGACTTTGTTTGCGGACAGCGGTGGCACGACGGCTCAGTGGATGTGACTAAAGGCGCTGACCATCTTTGACTCCAACTGGAGTTGGGGTTCTGCTGCACTGGCCTACTTATACCGACAGGTAACGAATTGGCCAAGTTTAGTTTGTTTTTACATTTGCATTTGTGAATGTATTAATTTCACCGTGTTTGCATTTTCGTGTAGTTGGACGATGCTTGTCGTAGGACAACACCTAAAGCCGGCATTGGTGGTCCTATGCTTCTACTATCGGTATGGAGCTGGGAGCACTTTCCAGTTGGACGACCGAAAGAGGTGAGCTACCTTCGTTGGGACGATTATGGCCACAACAATCTTCGGTGTCCCACATGGGCTTACAAGTGGGACGTGGTATCGGAGGCTCATAGCGACGTCAAATTCATGTACAAGTGATGCCCACAAGTATAGGGGATCGCTGAAATCTTCGTTGGGAAGTCTTACCCAAATTTATAGTTCGACTCGATGGGAACACAAGAATACCAATAAGACTTTGGCAATTGAGGCGTCACTCTCAACCACACATGTATATCAATAAACTTGCAGCAGTAATAGTGATGGCAGTAAGGTGATTCAAGCAAGCAAAACAAAACAGTATTAGTAACAAGGGTTTCCCAGTTTTCACCAGAAAAGTGAAAGTGTAACTCAGGGATTTAAAACGTAGGCACGAGGTGACAGCGGGGTGTTGCATGAATAAGATTTATCATATAATAAGATACGAACAGCAATGGGACTTATCTCTAACTCCGATATATGTAGGTATGTGTTCCATAAATAGTTGTGTGTACTAACCAAGAGAATTTGCACAACATCTATTGTCCTACCTGCCCATTTCACCGGGGCCAACTTGGAACTATAGGTAATTAAGGTCTACCCTTTCGAATAGCCCGGAACAACGCATTAACACTTCATGAACACATAGGATCCTCAAACTAATACATCTCCCTCTTGTTTTCCCTACCTGTCACTTTTAGGGTTCACAGGTTCAACATAATAGCAGGTAATACACTTTGCAGATAGATACCAAACTCAAATATATGATGGGGCAAAATAAGTTCAGTACTGAAATCATGCCACTCGGGCCCTAGTAGCAAGCATTAAACATAGCATAAGTGCACCAACACAATACAAAAGTATCTTCAAGATAAACCCCTAGGATCTAGAACAACGGGTACCATTACATGATCAATCTCATCCAATCCCCATCCACCTCATGTGCCTACAGGGACTACTCACACATGGTGATGGTGAGGGAGCTCATGGTCGATGGAGATGAAGGCGGTGAAGATGGCGGTGAAGACGGCCTCCGGATCTCTCCTCCGGGGAGAAATCCTGGATCAATCTGTCTCTGAAATCGAAGATCGTGGTGGCGGCGGCGCTCTGTTTCGCGAAAACTCCTCTCCTCCTAGGGCGTCCACTTTTATGTCTATATGAAGGGGTACGCGGAAGACCGAGGGAGAGGCGGTGCCCGACGCCCCAGATAGGTGGGCCCACGCGGTCAAGGAATCTGACCGCGTGGGGCCCACCCTTTTGGGCCTCGTGCGCCTCCTCGAGTCCGTCTTTTGCACGATGTCCTTCTTTTCCATAAAAAACGACGTGGTATTTTTCCCCGATTTAATTTCCTGCAAAAACAACCAGAAAGGAGACTTTGCTAAAAACAGCGTTAGATTCAGCAGTTTTATTCAAATATGGGAAGATTCCGGATCAAATTATGAAGCAAAGTGCTTGGAAAAGTAGATGCATTTTAGGTGCATCAACAAGCAGTACACCAATGAGTTCGATATGCTTACCGCCGATCAAGTAAGTAGTTGTCTTTACATCACCTGCTTCCATGCTTTTGATCTTCGTCCAACTTGATGTTGTTGTGCTATGTTGCAGGTGGAATGGGAGCCTTATGGCAGCGGGGACGATTTTCCTCTAGTGTTTGATTTTGCCTTGAACCCGAAGTGCTTGCAGGAGAAGCGTTTTTGGCTTATGTGCTGCCCGTTCATATGCAACTGGGCGGTTGAGTTTCACTTGCCACACCGCGTGATGAGGCAGTTTGGGTTGTTCCAGACCCATCCACCTGAGTGGAAGGACACGGGCATCGATCTCCACGAGTTAGATAAATTCATAATTTGTTGGTTTCTGTGTGGTGGTACTAATATTGGTTTCTATGTGGTGGTACTAATATTCTGTCGGTTTTTCAACATGCAGTATGGACAGAAAAAGGCAGCGGAAGGTGAAGAATTGGGATAGATACCATTCGAAATATGTCACCGTGTTCGAGCTTTGTGTGGAGAAAACTAATGAGAGTGGATGGGGCCGACAATTGGCGCATGACGAAGTTGCATTCAACAACTACCTTCGATCGCTTCATCAGAATACTCGTCTGGAGCTATGCCCGCCGGCTTACGAGCAAGAGATATTGGAAGAGACCCCCGTATTTGATGAGCTCGCCCAGAGCCAGTACAACAAGATGGTCCGGAGGGGGAACCAAACACCTTTTTCTAGCGTCCTCAACTTTGTGGTAAAGTGTTCCCTTCATCGTTTTCGTTTTAGCACTTGTTTCTCTTTTTTGGTTGCATAACTTGTTGATTTTCATGTGACCCATAGCGCACGGAGATAAAGAATCAAGCTGGTGAAAGCAAGACCTTGTTGGATACCACCCGGGGGGAGAAAAGGGCGAAAGTACACTTCGTGCTTTCGTTAAGGTAAGCACCATAATGTTGGGGATTATTGTAAGGTGTACATGCTTACATTTTGGTAACATACACATCTCCTACACTGTTTTGCAGCGCTCGGCCCAACGGTTACGCCGGTTGTCGAACCTCCTAGGTTGTCGTGACCCCGAGTACTCATCGCCGCAACAGTCTAGGTCCATTTCATCTTCCAACCCAACGGTTGATCTTGAGGAGGAGTTAGAGGGTGAGACTATGTCCGCGGCGCATATGGATGATGGCGAGGTTTGAGATCACCATACTTTCCTTTTGCTTTTGGGTCTCTATTTCACTCAAGTTATTGTTGAATTACCGTAACCAGAAATTTTTGTTTGTTTGTTAGATTCCCGATGATATGACATTGACTCGGGCGATTCAACAACGATCCGCCTACCTGATGAGGACCCGAGAGGATGGCCCATTCAAAAGGTACTCACCAGATGACTGGGCCAAGAAAGGAAAGGGGAAGCTTTTCCTGGACGAGCGTCCAAACAAGTTGAAGGTTAGGAGGGCGAGGCTCATCGAGGACTCCGATGATGATGGGGATGAGGTGAGCGAGGAAGAACCGCAGCCGGTGGTGAGGAACACGAATTTTCTACGGAGGGGTCGAGCCACGAGGAGCCGTGGTACTCGTGGCCGGAAGTAGGAGGCCGCACTTGTGGCCTTTGTCATCATGTTGAACTTGTAACGCGATGTCGTACTTGTTATCATGTTTATTTGCTTGAATTGGACTTGTAGTAATGTCGCGTACCGAACGTATATTTGCTGTTGTTGTTGAACTTATATTTGCTGATGAACTTATATTTGTTGTTGCTGTTATTGTGAATCGAAACTGTCAACTCGTGGTTGTTGTGAATGATGTACTAATATTCGTAAGTTTGTAGCATAGTTCGCATGTGTAGCGCCTCATGCCAAGGCGCTACACCTCCTGCCATATTTTAACCCGAGAGAGCCAGAGAGCGCAGCGACGTGAGTGAGCTGAAAAATGCTAAGTCAGAGTGTAGCGCCTCATAGCAAGGCGCTACACCTTGACTTAGCATTTTCAAGCTCACTCACGTCGCTGCGCTCTCTAGATCTCTCGGGACGAAATATGATAGGATGCATAGCGCCTTGCCATGAGGCGCTACACCCTCACTTAGCATTTTCCAGCTCCCTCGCGTCGCTGGGCTCTCTAACTCTGTCGGGTCAAAATACTACAGGATGTGTAGCGCCTTGCCGTGAGGCGCTACACACCCATAGCTCCTTAGCCTAAGGCGCTACACATGCAAACTGTGCTAAATTCTAAATGCTTCAGACCGTAGGTGAAAGGTACAGCAATCCAGCAAATTATCAAGTCACAGACTGAATTCAAAAAATTATAGTGCGCACACCAACTTAACAGTAGCAACATCTTCATGGAAATTCAAAGTTACGTACCACATCACATAGCAAAGTTCATTAGACAACAAGGTGCAAAATAAAATCCACATAGTGTGGAGTCCCGGGATCATAAGTAGTTGACAACATCATGAGCACTCCTACTAGCTCTATTGTGTCGAGCTAGGTCCCTTTCCCTTGTCCTTCCTCTTCGATGTGCACTCCTCTTCCTCCTCCTTTTCCCTTGCAAGACGAGCCTCACGTAGCACCCTGTCCCGAAATATCTTGTTCTCCCTCTCTCTCTTTGCGTTCGCAATGGCATCATTCTTCCGCCACCTTGCCTTGAAATCCTCATGACATTGCTTCTCCGCTTCTTTGTGCTTCATATCTTGACGATGTTGGTACGCCCAATACTCAAAAGTCATTTTTCCTTCCTTGCCCGTTCCGCTTCATCCTCTTCTTGCTTCTTCCTCCTCTCCTCGGTCGCATCTTGTTCTCTGACCTTCCTCAAACCCACCTCCAACCAACCCGGCCTCTCACCTTCCTCGTCCGAGTTAGCGACCCACTTCGTTGTTGCTTTGTTGGGTTGAGACGCTGCCATACCTACACACATTTGTTAGCTGAAAGTTAGTAAGATACATACGGAATGCAAAACAATAATAGTGATATAAATAATATGAAGGCAAAACTGAAATGGAGATACATACGGATATGGCCCAGCTAGGTAACCTATCATACTCACAGTCCTACCACCGCCTCGGCCACTGCCACCACCATAACCTCTATAAGAAACATGGCCTCTTGTAAGCCCAAGTTGTCTCCCTCTTTGATGCGTAGGAGCTTGTTGGCTAACTCTTGGTTGAGTAGGAGCTTGTTGGCTCACTCTTCGTTGGGTACGAGCTTGTTGCCTACGAGCGTGTGTAGGAGCTTGTTGGCTAGGAGCTTGTTGACTAGGAGCTTGTTGGCTCATTCTTGGTTGAGTATGAGCTTGTTGCCTAGGAGCTTGTTGGCTCATTCTTGGTTGAGTAGGAGCTTGTTGCATAGGAGCTTGTTGGCTCATTCTTGATCGAGTTGGAGCTTGTTGCCTAGGAGCTTCTTGGCTCACTCTTTGTTGACTAGGAGCTTGTTGCCTTGGAACTTCTTGGCTAGGACCACCTTGTTGGCTAGGACCATCTTGTTGGCCATTTCTTGCTTGGCTACTACCTTGTTGGCTTATGCTAGCTTCGTTACCCTTTGCTTTCTTCCTTTGAGGGCATTTCCTTACATTGTGCCCCTCACCATTGCACTTGCCACAACGGCCCTTCTCACGGGGCTCTTTGAATTGATCGTTGTGACATTCTCGCCCACCATGGCCCCAACCGTCCATGTCACCCCTCAAACGCTTTGTTTTGCGTCTTCCCTGTTTAATCACCTTCCATGTCGGGTCGGGCCATAGTTGAAGTCCATGGTACTCCGGCCATTGTGATTCGTCAATTTATGGGTGAAATCTAGGAGCCCATGTCATCTTGGTTGTCACGATAGAGAACTCGGACTCTCTAATGGTGAGCGGGTGATTTACATCCATATTTCAAGTACGAGACGCCGTTAGCAAATGCGAGCATGTGAGATGAAGGAGTAGTGGCCTCCCGCATGTGCAATCACAAAGCTTGAGCGAGACCTTAAACGCCCGGCCTCCGTGTTGGACACCATCAGCCGTGGTACCTCCGGGCTCGTTCACTTGGTAAATCAACTCTTCGTTATCATAAATTGTTGCAACTTGGGAGTCCGCCTTCCTTGATTCGAATTCCATGAACTCATCAACCTTTGGTGGGAACTTGAATTCATATTTGTGCTTGTTGTCACACGCAATTTGCATATCCGTTTCAAGTGAGTACTTGAGAAAATACTCATTCAACTTGGTGAAAGTGTATTGAACTATGGCAGTCACGGGCAATGCACGCACACCCTTCAACACCTTGTTGAATCATTCTGCCATGTTCCTTGTCATTTGACCGTACCTCCTACCATCTACATCATAAGCTCTTGCCCACTTCTTCCTAAGTTCAATGTGCCTACCCAAGAACTCTTGCCCCCCGGCGTTGAGAGATTTATTGGCGAGCAATCTATTGTACAAGTTTGCGAAACGCCGATCAGTGAAAGTGAGACAACAATCTTGAAGATCATCGGACAACTCCGTGCTCCCACATGCCCTATAGAAGTTGGAACAAAAATGCCTCATGCACCATCGATGGTGCAATCGAGCATCCCGGGAATGACAATGTCCACTGCGTTGAGAATTCCTTGATGGCGATCCGAGATTACATAAATTTCCCTTTCAGATGGTAATACCTTGGTTCCCAAAAGATGAAAGAACCACGCCCAGTTATCATTGTTCTCCGCCTCAACCAAAGCAAAAGTCAATGGCACCAAACGGTTGTTGGCATCATTTCCTATTGCAACCAATAGAGTGCCCTTGTATGGACCGGTCAGAAAGGTGCCATCGACGGCGATGACTGGCCTACAATGTTCAAATGCACTCACACATTGCTCAAATGCCCAAAATGCACGGCCAAATACTCGGACAACCTTTCCGTTGTAACTCCTTGATTTTTGCCCATACGGCTCGACCACATGAACCATTCCCGGGTTAGTGGCGGCCATGGCTCCCAACAACCTAGGGATTCGGTTGTATGCTTCCTCCCAGTCACCGTACAACATCTTGAAGGCCGCTTGCTTTGCCTTCCATGCCTTCCCATACTTGACCTTGTAGTGAAATAGGGATTCCACAAGTTCCATGACGCTCTTAATGCTCATTGTTGGAAGTGACAAGATGGAGTTGGAAAGCCTATAAGCGATGAAATTGGAGGTGAGTTGTCGGTGGTCTGGCTTCACTTTCTTGCCATCGACCTTCTTGCCTCGGCACATGTGAGTTGATACACAACTAGATATGTGCCATTCGGGCCCTTTTTTTAGTGGTGTTGCACGCACGATCCACGGACATCCTTTCTCCAAGCACTTTACCGTGTAACGCTTCTTCTTGTCCGAGTGAACCACCTTAAACGGACGATGATACTTAACCGAGAACTCCCTTATCCATATCTTAAATTCCAACAAGGTTGCAAACTCCAAACCGGGAGATATCCCATTGTCCTCATGATTCATATCCCGGTAAGAAGTTGGCCTTGCTCCGAGCACTACACCCTTGCCACCGTCAACTGTGGCTTCATCCGCGAGAATAAGATCACGAAACAACGGGATTCGATGATCCCGTTCCAATACCTTCTCGTAAGCTTCGGCCTCCTTGGCGGTGAACCCCTCCTCATCAACTTCTTCATCGGGCCATCGTCACCCGAGTCCGATGCATAGCAACGAGAATAAGGAATGTCATGCTCCATGGTCTCTTGCTCATTATATGTGTCCAAATCTCCAACATGGTTGTCGTGGAGATCGACCCCATGATCATTGGCCTCGTACTCATCATCCCAATAGTCATCAATTCTAGTGGGGCTCAAACTTTTCCTCACTTCATGTTGGGTCAAAGTAGGCTCCGTCACTTCATCTTGGTTCATGAGTGGTTAACTACTACCATCAAATGGGGAGTCACATCGGTTCAAATCCAAGTTCACATGAGCATCAACCTTTTTAGTGGCAAATAACTCGATAGACTTGTCTAGTGATTTGGCCACGGTCTCCTTGTATATAACCCAATGTAGTTCGGAGTTGATACGCAAAAACTTCCAACGGAGGTGCACTCCGTGACCCGCATTATGTCTTCCCTCCAACTCTACAACATCACTTGTGTCCAACCAATTCAATTCAACCCTCACTCTTTTCAAAACCTCGGCATAGGTAGGACTATGCTCAAACACCAAGCCCACCTCATCCGGGTCCGGTTCAATATTTCCTTTCAAGAAGGCATCCTTGTCCACATGATGCACATAAACAATTCTTGCCATCCCTAAAATAATGAAAACACCATATAGAGTTAATTCAGTCACTACTAACTTAACAAGAACCCTACCCCTAACCAAATGCTTCATGAACAACATAGAAGTCACAAATTGGACAATGCACCAACACCTAGCACATTCATCTTTGGGGTCAATTTCGATTTTCTAGGGTTTCCAGGATTTAGACATAAATCTACCAAAATAAAAGATTCCAATGGGTCAAAACATAAAGAAATGAGATATATTACCCATAGAAACTAGGGGGACAAATTCCACGGAAGAAATCTTCAGATTTGGGGAATTTGAGAGAGGATTTGAGAGGGGGGAGTGAGCAGACGCCAGCCGCCATCTCTGCCTGTATTGGGTCGGGTGGAGTGAGTGCTAGGGTTGGGGACGGCGTCGTCGCGCGACTTAACACTACCAGATGAGTAGCGCCTGATCGCAAGGCGCTATATGACAGCACCATAGCGCCTTGTGATCGGGCGCTATACCGCCAAAAGTGGGTCCCGGCTGGCCCCACAGCCGCCACGCTGGCAGGATGTGTAGCGTCTTATCGGAAGGCGCTATTCTGTATAGTGTAGCGCCCGATCGTGGGCCGCTACTCAAAATGGTTAGTTGGGGGAAATAGTTTCGCCAAACATTCATTCTGTGAATTAGTTTCACCACGTGGTCAAACGTGTCCATTTTGCTGAAGTTCTGTAGGAGGTACTACTATAAATAAGGAATTGGATCGGAGGGCGAGCTGGAGACTGGCAGACAAACATACTGTATCTTATGTATTTGTCAGAGTTGTCTCACGGCATCTCCAGCCGTTGGCCCCCGAGGCCGTTTTCTGGCGCTATTTTGGCCGGCCTGGGGGGGCAACGATGCTATTTTGGGCCATGTGGGTCCGTTTTCCCAGACGTCGAGCCCAAGCGGTAGCCCAACATTAAGAAATTCAAATTTGGGCCAATATGCAAGTTTAGGCGAATTTCATACTTGATATAGGCGAAATTCGCAGTTCTTGTCGATTACATAGTAGAAACATTAAATAAAAACTAAAATAAGAGACGCCGAGCAAGACACCATTGTACATGCCCAGCTGGCTGTAGAACTGCGTGTAGTCGCCGTCGTCATCGGAGTCGCTCGGCGGGGCACGGGGGATGGGCCTGCGCCGTCGTCGCCACCGTGCCACCTGCTCGGCCCTAGCATCTTCGGCGCCGCCTCCTCCTTGTCGCTGTCGTCGAGGATGACGACGCCGGTGTGCTGGTAGGCGTCGTACCATGCCTGCTCACGAGTGGCGCGCTCCAGCAGCCGCGCCTGGTGCTCGGCCTCCTCCTGCTGGTGCATCTTGAATGACCAAGCGCAGGCGAAGTCGTCTTGGGCTGGCAGTACGTCATTGAGCGACATCTGCTCGGCGAGGCGCTGGCCGGGGAACTCCTCCGGGTCCTCGGGCACTGACCACTCGGGCTCTGTCTTGGGCTTCTTGAGAGGAGCATCGCCTGTGCTAGGCTCCTTCTTCGGCTTGATGAGTCGCAGGCGGCCCCGTTGTGGCGAGGGAAGGCGGCGGCCGGAGTTGAGGACTATGCGCCGCTGGGCCTACAGGGAGGCGTGTCCGCCGGCTCGGGCTTGACGCGAACAAACCTGGAGCGGGGCGTGGACGCCGAGATCAGCGTTGAAGAGGAGCGCAGAGTTGAGAAGGAGCGCAGGCCGGAGGAGGACGAGGACGAGCTGCCACCCATCCTCCTCGGCATCCACGACGACAAGCTGCAGCGGCGTGAGATGGCCGGAGGCCGGGGCGGCATCGTCAGCGTACGTCCTGGCGCGCCCCACCATAGCCTACGGCCCCCGCCGTTGTTCCTGCCAGAGGCGGTGCCATTGTTGTTGGTGTCGTCGAGCTCCCGCCGGTGCCGCTGGACGAAATACTCCGTCCAGAAGGCGAAGTTGGCGGGGTCCCAGCGCGGGTCCGCCGCCTGCTCCTCCGTGAGCCAGGCGAGTACCTACTGGATCTCGACGTCGCGATCCGCCCCTTCTGGTGATGGCAGCGCCAGAATGCCTCTGACGCTCAGACGCCACTCGCCGGGGACGCGCATGTTGGGCGGCACTGGATAGCCTGCCTCGTACAGCATGTGCGCCTCCCAGTCGTGGAGGAAGCGCCGGCCGAAGCCGTTGATCGTCACGCCATCACCGGGTAGCGCTCCGCCATGGTCTCGGTGTGTGTGGGAGAGAAAGGGCGACAAAGGGCGAGAGAGAGGGAGACGCGGTTGTGATCTGCACGGCGAGGGCGCGGGCTTTTATAGCGGCGTGGAAGGCCAGTCGGCGGGGCGGTGGCGCGCCATTACGGCGCCGCGTGCCATGCGATTGGACGCGTCGCCGCCCGCCTGACCGGTGTAGCAGGCCTTTGACGGGCATTGAGCCGAGAAGATCAAGACGACGACCAACGATTTTTTTTCCATTTTGTTTATCGCCATTTTCGCCTAGTGGCTGACAGAACGGGCCCACCGTGTTTTCGCGCCATTTCAGCTCCCCAGGTAGAACCAAGGAAAAAAATAGCATACTATCAAAAATAGCGTGGCCCTCCTCCAAAAGCTATACAAGATATAGCGTGATATAGCGAAATTACATATAAAATAGCGTGATGAAAAAGTTGTAAGAAATAGTCTAAATATTAAGGATTTTATCACTAGATTTTTTTCCAGAAACAATACATGCATAACCAGTAACCATATTCAAATGTCAAGGCCAAATCCATGGCACGAATACAAATATGAGGCTTAAAACCATGAAAAATAATAAACTAAAAGATAAATATTTTAAATTTTAATCAGAATTATTGACATCATCTTTAGAATAACTAGAAGAACCACCAGATTGCCCGCCATCGTCATCACCTAACGTTATTTCCAGACTTTTTGTTAGCGTAGCTATAACGTTACCACGTTTAGCATGATTTCGAGCATATAAGACGAAAATAGCGCCGTAGCGTCAACTTTAGCCTAAATATAGCGTAGCCTCTCCAAATACGCTATATCGTGCTATTAACCAGGAAATAACATGCTATTTTTTTCGTTGGGTAGAACCCAGTGGGCTGAGTTTGGTCTGGGAGCGTCGGCGCTATTTTAAGCCAAAACAGAGCTATTTGGCCTCCTGAGGTGGGCGAGTGGGAGAATTTCGACGCTATCAGGACGAAACGGCGATATTTCACGTCCTGTGGGCGGTGGGGTCTGGGGGACGGCTGGAGATGTCCTGAGTTACTGAGTTACTTGCTCCAACCTCGAGCTGCTAGTGTTGTAGTACTTGCATATCGAGCTGCCTTGTAGCATGTCCAAGCACAATGGACCGGCACGTGTCCTTATAGCATGTCCAAGCACAATGGACTGCATTTAGGTTTTGGAAGAGAGATGTCGTTGGTACCCTCGACTTCTACTCATATTAAAATGCTTCTACTCGTATCAAAATGCTCAGCGTGATATATGTGAAAAGAGACTCATATTCAGATTTTTTTAAATAATAATTTTTTAAATTGAAATTCGGAAAATAGTACGCGTTTTGAAAATATTTGAGTTTTAGCGCGGCGTCGGCAATGGCCACGCCGAAAGCAGCCTGTTTCGGCACGAGCTACGCCGAAAGCTCGGTTTCGGCAGGGGCAGGGCCGAAAGCGCTGTGTCGGCACGGCCCGTGACGATCTGCATGGGCGCAGGCGCGGCGGCAGGCGCGGCCCACCTGGTTTCGGCGTGGGCGTGGCCGAAAGCCACTTTCGGCACGGGCGCCGCCGAAAGCTGGGGGATAAGGACGCCACGCCCGGCTCGGCCTTCTTTCTTCTTCCTTTGCTCGAGCTGCTCCTTCTCCTCTTATGTTCTTCCGTTTCCAACGAAAATAGCACCGAATCTTATCCCTAAAAAATCCCTACAAACCCACAGAATCAAGAAATAGAGGAGAGGAGGGTTGGGGCATCCCCGATCTGTTGATGGGTTAGCTCTTTGTGGAGGCGTTTGGGGGTGTGGAGGTGGAGCAATGGTGGTCAACAATGGTGGATAGTGGTGCTGCATGGTGTTGTTGGGCAAGGAGAGGCTTGATGCAGTGCTGGTGGTGCTAGATTGAAGCCGGACAGCGGGAGCTAGACACGCGTCAAGGGTAAACCCTAATCCCTAAATTTTTTAGGTTAAATTTGAATATAGTTTGTGGGTAGATGTATAAATATTTGTTTGCATTAGTGTAGATATATTTCGTCGGTTAGATATATCGTATAATTTTATTAGGATTAATATTAGCATTGTAGATATATTTTGTCGGTTAGATATATTGTATATTTTGATTCGGATTAATATTAGCAGTGTAGATATATTTTGTCTGTTAGATATATCGTATAATTTTATTAGGATTAATATTCGGAGTGTAGATATATTTTGTCGGTTAGATATATTGTATATTTTGATTCGGATTAATATTAGCAGTGTAGATATATTTTGTCCGTTAGATATATCGTATAATTTTATTAGGATTAATATTCGGAGTGTAGATATATTTGGTCGGTTAGATATATTGTATATTTTGATTCAGATTAATATTAGGAGTGTAGATATATTTCGTCGGTTAGATATATCGTATAATTTTATTAGGATTAATATTAGCAGTGTAGATATATTTCGTCGGTTAGATATATTGTATATTTTGATCCGGATTAATATTAGTGGTGGTTGTAATTTTTAGATATATCCGGTGTGTAGTATTTGACGATGCCAAAATTTTGTCTAGGTAATGGAAGTGGTACATATTGTAGTGCACTACGGTGCCGGTACAGTCCGTGCAACTGAGTCAGGGGTTGATCTTCGTGAATTTGATAATTTGGAGATTCAGTTGACAGAGCCAGAGAAAGTGGAAATTAGCGTTGTCCAGTGCTATTTTACGGTGAATTTTGGTTACGATCCTAATTTCTGGACGGTTAGGATTCAGTCGCTATGGACCAAATCCCGAACAAATATTTACTGGGAGTTGTTGCCGCTTGACCGGACAAAGCAGTGGGTTTCTTGGCTAGCGTCATGCAAACGCCATGGCACAAAACCAGAAGTCCTACTGTTGTTTGTTTTGAAGAGGGAGAGTAGTGAAGCAACTAGTTCGCATACTGCCCAAATTCCTGTGCATTATGAACCATCACCGATAGCAGGGAATGCTCAAACTCATGTTGAGTCCCATCAACCATCGCTGTCAGAAATTCCTGTTCATTACGAACCAGCATTGTCAGCAGGACCTATCCAAATTGGGGAGGCTGATGCGGATGAGCACACATGAACAGTGCAGGACGCGATGTTGGATGAAGACGAGGATGGCGTCGCCGAAGATCTTAATTCTGATGAAGGAGATTCTGATGATTCAGATGAAAATGATGGGGAGGATGTACCTATTCCTGGTTATTGGAACCAGGACAAGTCAAATGTCACGACTGTGCGTGATGGTCATGATTCGTCCTGGGAGTACCACATGAATAACATTGAAATTGGGGCTCAGTACAGCACGAAGCAGCAGTTAAGGGAAGCCGTGATTAAGTGGGCATTGTCCACACAGAGGGTTTTCCGCACTGATGTATCAAATAAGCAATATTTGACAATGAGCTGTACTGACATTGGTTGTCCTTCACGGGTGCATGGTCACTTACCGAAGTATGAGGTTGTGTGGGTGGTGACAGACGTCATGCCACACACTTGTGAAATTAATTGTCAACTCAAAGATCACCCAAACCTAACGTCAACTCTCATTGCACGTCTTTTGTTCAGTGAGATAGTGGACAAGAAAGACATGGTAGTGAAGCACATCATAAGAACCGTGTTTGCAAGATGGAAAACCAACATTAAGTATGGGAAAGCCTGGAGAGCTAAGCAGAGGGCTCCAGAGGAGTGGTTTGGGAGTTTTTATGACTCTTATGATAATGTTATCCGTCTTGTTAGCACATTGAAGATGAGGAATCCTGTCACATATGCTATAGTCCAATTAGAAAAAAAGGAGGAGATTCCTGAATATGATGTGTTTGGCCGATTGTTCTTCTCATTTGCCATATGCATCGAAGCTTTTAACTATTGTCGTCCAGTGTTGTGCGTGGATGGGTGCAGATAGGTGTACTTACCCAGTTTCTATTGTATGATCAATGCAGATAGGTGCTCTTGGATACCCTGAGGTCGCCTTGACTGAACCGCAGATTACTAGATGTTTGGAGGCATACCTGATGTGGCTGTTCGGCAAGGTGATGTTCACAGAGTCCCACGTCGACACTATTTCAGCGCGCTTCATCGATATAGCGCGAGAGATTGCGGAGGCAGAACAACTTGAGGACATAGTGCCACGGAGTTTTGGGTCTGCTGTCTTAGCCGCCACATATCGTTCTTTGTGCACTGTGTGCACCAAGAACGCAGACTCCTCTTCGATACTTGGCTGCCCACTGCTGTTGCACTTGTGGTCCTGGAAGAGGTTCCCTATTGGTAGGCCTGACGTCGACGCTATTACTCCTTGGCAGTACAGGTTCATCGAGGAAAACCTAGTCAATCTGCCTACATTTGGTAGTGTGGACACGTAGACAGGTAAACTTGCACATTATTTATTTCTTGTTGAACTAATTGTCAAGTTCTTTATTTATGTATACTAACTAGTTTATCTATTTGCAGAGACGGTACGCGGGAGAGCAAGTCAGAAATTGCTACGCGTCATTCACGATGCAGTTTGATCAGTTGCAAGACCATCAGGTTATTTGGGAGCCGTACCGTTCTGACAGGGTGTTGGCGACATACCCCGGTGGGATTTGTACCTTGTGTCGGAGGGATGAAAACTATTGGTACACTCGAGTCTCTATTATTTTCGATGTCACGGTGGAGGAGGTGGCCCAACAGCGAGTCATGAGACAGTTCGGCAAGCGACAATTGCCCGAACCTCCCGCGAGACAGCCGCCCCTTCCTTCGCACATCCACATGTATGTTTTTAACCAACTGTGGTTGCACTAACGAATATCTAAAGTCGTATTCTTATTACGGTACACATGCATGTTTTCAGATTGTCACGACAAGGCGAGAGAAGTTACACATCTTGGCTACGGGTACTACAACCGTACATTGCAGAATGGGCGAATACGACGACTAATGTATGGCCCGCGGATGAGCCATTTCAGCTGGATGATTTTAACGCATATCTGCATACGTATAGACAGTCCACTCGAGTTCGCTTAGTCCACACGTCCCAGCCTGATCAGCTGCCACCTCCTGCTGTTACAGACATGTACCCACTTCAGGCTATTGGGGGAAGTAGAAACTACGCGGTACGTATCTTACTTATATTGGTAAATGCATGTCTCAATAATGAACCATAACATTTTGTTTTTCTATTACAGGCAGAGTTGATAGAAGACATTCGGAGCGACGTTGCTGCCTTTGCCCCACAGCCGCAACACGCATCTTGGTTCAAGCGTCTGGAGGATAAACTACGTCGTGTCTACTCTGTTCTTACTTGTGCCGGCGGTGCTGACGTTGCTCCACGCGGTCCAGCCCCGCGCCCCACGCGCCACTCGTCAGCAACTCAGGATGCACAGGTATCACCCTCCTGTCACTCCGTTGGTCGACAGGACCCCCGGCCATGTCTTACACGAGCACAAACTCCTCGCCCACAACCTACGTACGAGTCTGGTAGTTCGTCGCAGCAGCCAGATCCGTCTCAGCCACTGATGTACTGGCCGCCAGATGCATCTCAGCCTGGTAGTTCGACATGGCAGGCGCCACCTACGTACCAGCAGCCTATGTACCAGCAGCCACCCGTGTACCAGCAGCCACATATGCACCATCTTGGGATGCCGACGTCTGGTTACGGGATACATCCACCTCCACATATGATGTGGAACCCGTCTCCTGTGCCGGTGACTCAGTTTCAGAGCCACCTCGGTACGTAGTTTCTAATACTCATACAAATTTACCTTATTCACCCACACATGATACTGACGTAACTTTTACAGGTGGGGGTGGCTCCTCCTCACACATGGATCCGGAGGACGAGACGTTGTACCATACTCCACCGCCGCCCGATACGCAGGAGACGCAGGAGGATGAGCCGTTGCGAGGCCGAGGGATGCGTGACCACCGCGCTCCAGCACGCTTGTCACCTACCGGGCCTCGACCACGGAGGCAGCCGTGCACTCGTGCTCACAGAGATGACTGATACTACTATCTATGTATGAGACATGTTTCCATTCCCGGGACCTTATTTATATGTATGAGACATCTACATATCGTTCGATGTAATACTATGTATGACACATATTACTATCTACCTACATTTGGTTCAGACATTAATTTAGATTAATAATAGATAGATCTTGTCTGTTACAACGGGAAATTAAGATACATCGGCATTCTGAAATTAACTACTAATACTGAAATTAAATACTACACCTAACTACATGAAGTCATCTACCGTCGACGCAGCCTCCAACATCAGTCTTGCTCTTCGACGATGCAACACTCTTGCTCCTGGAGGATGAAGCAGTCTTGCTCCTTGAAGAAGGTGCAACACTCTTACCCTTTGCCGATGCATCACTCTTGCCTTTCGACGATAATGCGCCACTCGGCATGAAGATATCGTCTTCGTCCTCGCTCTCGTCTATCCACGTACGTGGATTTTTTGCAAACCACATACGGTCTGCTTCATTCCTAAATTTTCCACTAACAACTTTCTTGTCGTACCTATCAAGCAACCTGAGAAGTTCTTTCCGTATTTCCTGGGGGTACCTGTTTGGCCAGCTATGTCGTCGTAATGCCGCTCCAACCTCAGTGAGAAGACTGTCACTACTGATGAGCTCCTCCCATGGAACTTCCTTACCGTCTACCCTCAACTCGACCGCACACAACAAGAGACGCTCGGACATATCTCTTACCCAACTACGATCCATGGGCCAACCTGGGGTGGGAATCGACATTTTCTAGTGTATACACTGGACTGCTTAGGGAGCTCAGTGAGGAGGGGATTTTATAGGAAGGGAAGGGAAGAAATGGTGGGAAACGGTGGCGGGAGAACAGGGCACGCGAGAGCACCGGTGGCGGGAAAATAATGGCGGGAACAAAATGGCGGGAAGAAAATGGCGGGAGAAAAAAGGCGGGAACAAATGACCGCGAAACAAATGTACTCGAGAAAACAAAATTATGCGCGGTGCCGGGAAATATGAGCGGGAAAATAATGGCAACATTACCGGTGGCGGGAATTATGAGCGGGAATATATGGGCCAACACTCGAAAAAACAAAAAAAAATGTGAAATGCGACTTTTGGCACGGCCCGAGCTGAAACACGCCACCTGGCTTTCGGCGTTGCTCGTGCCGAAACCAGCCTGCTTTCGGCTTGGCCCGCGCCGAAACCTAGTTTCGGCGTAGCCCGTGCCGAAACAGGCTGCTTTCGACGTGGCCATTGCCGACGCCGCGCTAAAACTCAAATATTTTCAAAACGCGTGCTATTTTCCGAATTTCAGTTTAAAAAATATTATTTAAAAAAATTCTCATATTCAACTCTAAAATGATTTGGTGGAGTATGTGTGCTCAGATCCATTTGCTACAATTTATTATTTATTTGGTTTGTAAAATATTTGGATTGTAATAACTATTTGTATTGTTTGCTTAAATTTATGTTGTATGGAACAACCAAGTCAAAAAAATGATTAAAACCCTGGTCGAGCGGACTCGATAAGTCAGCCTGTTGGGTCCAGTGGTCAGGGAGGGGCGGACATGAACTGAATGTCTATCTATTTAGCGACCCAAACGGATAAAACACGACAAATTTATTTCCATTTACGTCGACCCGTTGGAATTCATCAGTCAGAGCCGTCTGAGTTACTTTGCTCCAGGTTCGAGCTGCTAGTGTAGCAGTACTTGCGTATCGAGCTGGTAGATCGTCTCAGCACGTGCTCTTGTAGCATGTCCAAGCACAATAGGCTCGATGAGCATGTACCACAAACTCTGATCTGGATCCCACTCACAGCATTCGAGATCAAGCGTCTCCGCCTCTCCGGGGTTTAGCGTAAAGCCATGCATGGCTGCATCTTGGTTCTGGCACTCGAAATCTCGTCCATCTTTTTCTTTTTGCTACGAAATCTCGACCATTTTGAATTCTTACCAATGGGACAGCACAAGAAGTACAGATGGAAGTATAAGTGCGATCTGACTTGCCAAAAAGATAGGGAACTGGATTTTCTTATTTATTATTTACATTCCATGTGTAGACTCATCGGTGAGTTGGCAGAAAGTTCAGTGGTCCCAGGCTAGAAATCTTGGATCTTGTTGCTCAGTTGGCTTCAACGTCGTTTGTTGCCCGATAGATCTTGTGAACACTTCCACTTGCATTGCGCACCCCACATTAATTTACTCGAGGGACCAAGGAGCAAATAATGGAATTTGCTTCGAAATGGTGTCGGCGTCATTGATATAGGATTCTTCTAGTGCTGAAACTACATCGCCAACCTAGTTGTGCTATAGCACTCGCAAAAAAAAAACCTAGTTGTCCTATCCTATTTCCATTAGCCGATACTTTGTGGCTGAGAATTCTCAAAACAGTCTCTTCTAGCTGTTTCCTTTACTCTAATATAGAGGATAAGGGCATCTCCAGCTGTTCGCCCCGGCGCAAAAACGGCGCTAATTTGGCCTGCGTGAGAGGCTAACGGCGCTATTGGGCGCTGGGGGGCGTCGATTCCCAGCCGTAGAACCCAGGCCGCCCCCCAGCCAGCGATTTTCGCCCAAATTTCACATACAAAAAACGCACAAATATTATTTTGTCCACATAGTTCAACATACAAATCCACACATAAATAGTTCAACAATGCAAGCAAATAGAACAAATCAAACTAGACATTGCCATTGCCTTTTGCGCCTCCACAAGTGCTCCACCAGATCATTCTGCAGTTGTGTATGCATCAGAGGGTCTTGAATCTCCTGGCGCATAGCGAGGAAGGCTGCCCAGCCGGCACCTGGTGATCTACTGCTTGTGTGCGGCGGATTGGGCGGGGTGGTGCCGGTGGCGACGAGACTGGATAGAGAAAAAGAGCGAGTCGGGTGGGGAAAATGTGATGTCTCACCGACAGTGCTGCCCCACGTGTGTTTTCCCTTCCGCCGGCTCCCCCAGGCAAAACCCAGTGGTGTGGGTTTGGTCTGGGTGCGCCAACGCTATTTTCAGCCAAAACGGTCCTATTTAGGCTCCTGGGGAGGGCGACTGGGAAGATTTCGGCGCTATTTGGACTCTTGGGGGCGCTGGGGGGGGGGGGGGGCGGCTGGAGCCTGGAGATGCCTTGACACCACGGCGAGAGCTACCGTTTTGGGTTAATTTCGAAAATATTTGAAAGTAGGACGTTCTGTGCTGAAGTTTCATGGTAAGGTCAATTTTATCGTTTTTCACCCAGGCTAGGCAGCGTGGTGGTGGGCGGTGGCCAAGACAGGCATTTGTGGCCACGCACCGGCGTCATGGAAGTTTTATTCCGCTGCCGCAACACAACGTGACTCCACATGGGGCGTTGAGCGCTCAATTTAGCGAGACACTCTTGAGGTTCGGCCCGCCCTAGCATGTCTCGACTCTCGAGGGCGATAGTGCGGTCGTAGGATGGCTGCAAGGCTAGGCGACACGTCGTGCACGTCGCCCAGGATTACCATGGTGTTGGCCAAGACATGTGCGACATGATAGCTACGCTTGGAGAGCTAAAGGATCTCAATTTCTCATGTCGAGTCCGAGACAACCGAATGATGGCGGTGGCGAGCATCTTGGATTCGGAAACGACGATGCGTCACATCATGATATGTGAATATAGTTTAGTTTATGTGAGGATGAGCACGTCCAAACCGGGCATCAATTCAGGGTGACTTTTCAGGCGGCAACGGTCCTTGTGCATTGTTTGCTCTTAGAAAACATTTTCACGGTTCAGGTGTTACCAATCGTGGTGGTTATTTTCTGCGAGTCGCTGAACAATTTTAAACATTATGTTGTTATAATGTTTGGGTGTAATTGATATCTTTTTTTTATATTAAAATATCATCTTTGTCAAAGAAATTAGTTTTCATGCATGCCACTCACTGAAAGAGAAATGCAGTATATACAAAAGGCATTTTCGTCGTCTGCTGGTTCCACGGCCAGTGAACGCCTGGTAGAAGAATACGACAATCCGTTCATGCCTAATTCTACAGTAAAAAGATCTTCATCTAATTTGTCGATGCTGTTCAGCTGGGGAAAAAAGAGGTGGGCGACATCACAGCACTGGCAAAAGAGTGAGTCTAGAAAGAAGGTTCCCACTTGGACGGGATCTCGTCCCTGAGCACCTCCGGAGAAATTGTGTGCAAACCAATATTTATTCACCAACTTGTGCCATGAACTGATTCAAGGTTTACGACACGTATGGTTTCTTATTGTTCAGTAGGCAAAGTTCTCTTTCGTTTAACGACGAATAATCCTGTCCTAAACCCCGCAACCACGGAGTTTTCATACTAAGCCTGAAGATTTTATACCAGCAAAGTACTCCCTACGTCCACAAAAGGATGTCTCAAGGTCCAACCACGGAGTTTTCATACTAAGCCTGAAGATTTTATACCAGCAAAGTACTCCCTCCGTCCACAAAAGGATGTCTCATCTTGAGACATCCTTTTGTGGACGGAGGGAGTAATAAACAACAAAAAGAGAAATAAAATACTACTTACAAAGTTTGGCTAAAGTTTGTTCGATCCAAGAAATTGAAAGTTATTCGATGCTGATCTGGACCACATTCTCGGCAAATTTCAACGGCACCGCTTCGTAATTCCGTCAGTGTCCAGTGGGCATATATGCAAACTGCCACACCACATCCCTTCTAAATTTGGCCCGAGTTCGGCGCCTTCTCTCTCAGACGCTCTCTCGCCACATCCCAGTTCGTCCCATCACCTTCGCATTGCTGTGTCTAGGGCCAGTTCCTGCGTATTTCTCCCGGCTTCGTTTTCCAATCCGAACCATCCAAAACCGCGGCTTGTGCTGTATCCTCTGCCGTCGTGTTGCGCACCCAAGAAAACCACCAAGAATCCAGAAATAAAGAGTCTCGCGCGGCGTCTGTATCTGTACGTTTCCCCAACCCGAAAGCGTTTGATCCCGTGATTCCCGAGGCTCTTGCGCCACCCAGGAAACCCGAGCTCTCTCTCACCCAATTTTGTTCTCTTGGGAGCAGGAAAGCGGCCGGTGGGAAAAGGCTGCCTATCTTGGGGGGCCGGGAAGATGGGGAGGAGGATGCGGCACGCCATTGCCGCGCTCGGCGCCGCGTGCGTCGTCGTCGCCGCCGCCGCCGACCGGGGTTCTCGCCGGCCTCCGCCGTTCTGGTGGCGCCGGAGGAGGAAATCAGCCTCCTCAACAGGATTGCCGATTTCATGTGGGGGAGCGATGGGAATTCCTACCACCACGTTTGGCCGGTACTCCTATGGAACAAACCACGCCTTTTTGAGCATTTCCTCTTATAAAAATCGCTCGCTTTTCTGCTTTAATTTGCTTATTAGTCCTGAGATGCCTGGGATACTGTACCTTTTTTCCCTGTGCTCGGTTTTGTGGGTCACCTGAAATTCAATTTGAGCCATGCATGAGGAACTGGAATTCTCTTGATTTAATTTGTCCATGAAGCCTAAACTCCAGGCTATAATCTTTAGTACTGTTTTCGAATATGCAGCTAATCTGGTGAATTCTGTACATGTTCCAGGAAATGGAATTTGGATGGAAAATGGTGCTGGGGTCACTGATAGGATTCTTCGGCGCGTCGTTTGGGAGCGTCGGCGGCGTTGGTGGTGGCGGGATCTTTGTGCCGATGCTGACTTTGATTATCGGTTTTGATGCCAAGTCATCCACTGCGATATCTAAGTGTGAGAATCTGTCTGTTTTTCTTTGGATATTTCCTCTTTTGTGCATGCTCTTAAAGAAAGGTTCATGCTGTCCCCTACGAACTCTTTTCTCAAGCTTGTTTAGTATGTTGTGCCGTTAATGATTGATCCGTGTGTGCATTAGTTTGCCTCTTTTTGAGGGATCTGGCGTGTCCTGTTGTTCTTGGAAAGTTAGGCTCTGGCAAAGTAGCAATTACTAGAATATACTTAGATTTCCTGAAGTGGTTGTTGATGGTACTATTTTTTATTTGCCTTTTGTTCTAGACAGGTACATTTTGTGGTGGTTGCTTGCCATAGATTCGTGTGCGTACAGACTGCATCTTTTTTGCCTTTGTCTGGCTTACTTGTACTTAACTATAAGCAAAGTCCATGTTTACTTGTTTTCAAAGAAAAAGTAGCTAAAAAGATGAAAAGCAAACCAGTTAGAATGTTTACTTGCACTGGTCCAAATGTAATGCAGTTTTCTGCATGTATATGATACATTTGTTTCTTGTTTATTTTTCCAATTGTATACTGATTATCTGGTTTGCTTCTTTATTTTCAGGATACTTTCCTGTTATTTAGAAACTCATTTATGCTTCACCTAATTACCTGCATACTTAGAATTGTTGGTTGATATTGTTACAGTAGTTCAGTATAAATGAAAGAAAAACCTGTTCGCCCGTTTGCTAGGTGAGTCTTGAAAAAATTATAATAGAACAATAAAAAATATTAACTGTAACATTAGCTAGGCAAGTTTAAGACTCTTGATTCAGCAAGTTTTATTGAGATTGTGTATTCTTTGGGACAGGTATGATCACGGGTGCAGCTGTATCAACTGTGTACTACAATCTCAAGCTGAAACATCCGACTTTGGATATGCCGATGATCGACTATGACCTAGCACTGCTAATCCAGCCTATGCTAATGCTTGGAATCAGCATTGGCGTTATTTTCAATGTTATATTCCCTGACTGGCTGGTCACAGTTCTGTTGATAATCCTTTTCCTAGGTGATCAATTCATCCCTAATCTGCTGCTTGCGGTATTTTGGTTATCTAACTATCATGAATGACCTTTTGCTTTTCCAAATCAAACTGTAGGCACATCAACTAAAGCTTTTCTGAAGGGTGTTGAGACATGGAAGAAAGAAAGCATAGTTAAAAGGGTAATTTTGGCAATTATCTCATCTCTTTATAAGCTATGATTTTTGTATCTCCTTGTCTTCTCTTATATACTAATCTGACTATTTTTATTTCTTCCAGGAGGCTGCCAAACGGTTGGAGCAAAGCAGTAAGAGTGCTAGAGAACGATGTACTGCTCACCTGTCACCAAATCTGTATGTTATTTCTTACATTTGGCAACCTTTCAGGTGAGGAACCAGAGTATGCACCACTTCCTACAGGACCAGGTGCTGCAGCTGATACAAAAATCCGATCAGATGAAGCGGTAAACATCTCATCACAATATACATGATCCCCTGCATTTGTTGAGAACATTACTCGCAAGGATTTAAAGCTAAAACTTCCCAATATTTCAGCCATCCCTTATGAATAACATTTACTGGAAGGAGTTTGGTCTTCTCACGTTCGTGTGGCTAGCATTTCTTGCGATTCAAATCACAAAGGTGAGGATCATAATGCAAAACTTGAAATCTAAATGGTAATATCAATCTCAGCCTCATCTAATTTTCAGCTTCTCACCATTAGTTGTCTTGTTTTGTAACTCTGCGCATATTTGTACGATTCTTTATGTGCTTTTCCATTGGTTTTTCTTGGCCTTCGTATCAAGCATCTCTTCTCTCTTGGAGTTCTTTTGTCTTTACCGCATAATAATGTTCAGCTAATATGTCTCAATGTGTACAATAAAATTCGCAATAGTGAAAAAGCATTCTTTGTGACCAATGTCATTCATAAACGATAGGATTCAAATCAATATATACAACTGACCCATTGTGTCACTTTGATAACACATCTGAGAAAGTGAGAAGGCCTACTTTCTCGTTTAATTAGATGATACATACAGATGCTATCGCTATATGCCTATATTGCTTAGGAACTATTGTTTATTTTTACTGTTGTCTCATCAGCACAAATATCTTTGAGCCTTTGAAGGTAACATCCCAATTATATGCTGTTTTTCTTATATTTACAGAACTACACTTCAACTTGCTCCACGTGGTACTGGGTCTTGAACTTTCTCCAGGTATTATTGTTGTGTCTGTTTCGCCCCAGTTACACGAACAATCCATGCTGATATATTATATAAACCCTTTATGACATTTAACCACTGAAATTTGTGTTTTATATATCTATCTTATATCAGATGTACGAATTACCTTGCATGTTTTATCTTCTGAATTCTTAATACTACTGAAACGGATGGTGTTCCTTGCAAAAAAAGTTGAAGCATATGGGGTCAAAACCATAACCTGTCATCACATTTATGAATTAGCGTCCGTATTTTGATTGAACTCTAAAAAACTTGAAACTACTCTACTTACAGATTCAAACCTTTGAGTTACAGTTTTTTTTCATACAAATTAACATGTGATCTTAAGCTACTATTTTTATGTGCAAAGTTGTAATTTTGCACCATGGACTCCTCTATAGGGACCATTTTTGAGGAATTTATAGGGATCAATTTTCACTATAGGTCCTTGTCTTATCCCATGTTGCTGATTTATGTCATTAGAATGTGAAAGATGGATGGCTGTATTAAAACAATATTAACCATACACCGTGATAAATATTTCTGCTTGTTGTATGTAGATCCCGGTATCAGTAGGAGTGACTATGTATGAAGCACTAGGCCTGATGAACGGGAAGAGGGTTCTATCATCTAAGGGAACTGAACAAACTACCCTGAAATTCCATCAACTCTGCATATATTGCTTCTTTGGTGTCACTGCGGGGCTCGTCGGTGGTCTCCTTGGTCTTGGAGGTGGCTTTATCATGGGGCCACTGTTTCTGGAGCTCGGCATCCCTCCCCAGGTACGCTCCACCCAGATTGTTTTGTGTATGTGTGTTGACAAGTTATGCTTTGCCCGTAAAGAACGCCTGCTGAAGTGAAACTATGATAGGTTTCAAGTGCTACAGCCACGTTCGCGATGATGTTCTCAGCTTCCATGTCTGTTGTGGAATACTACCTCCTGAACCGGTTTCCAGTCCCTTATGGTACTTCTCCTTTGATTTGCTCTTTTTCTTGCTAGCGCTTGACATGTACTGAATTAATTTCTTCGCCTTTTCTTTAGCTGCTTACTTTGTCGCCGTGGCATTCGTTGCTGCCATTATCGGCCAGCACGTGGTAAGGAGGCTGATTAGTTGGTTAGGGCGGGCATCACTCATCATCTTCATATTGGCTTTCATGATCTTCGTCAGCGCAATTTCCCTCGGTACGTTTTTCAACATCTAACTGCACCTGATCAGATGTCCATTGTTTGAACAGTACTAACAGGACTAGCTGTTCAATCTGCAGGTGGGGTTGGTATCTCAAACATGATTCAAAAAATCCAGCGACATGAGTACATGGGGTTTGAGAACCTCTGCAAGTACGACGGATAGGACGTGAACAAGCTAAATTAGAAGCAGTGGATAAGTCGTGTGCAGTTATCAAGAAGTGAAAACAGAATTAAATTGAAGAGTCGATTTGTATTGGGGGGTTCCCAGATTCGAATCTTAACCCTTGTAACCAAAAGGTAATCTAGCTGCGCAAAAGCGTGGAGGGGTGACGACTTGGACTAGAATCGAAATTAATTTCGGAGAATACTTTTTTTGTCTGTTCTGAGGCTGATTTAGCGAGCATCACATTGTAAAATCTGTTCTTGTGCCTGTGCAGAATATCATCTTAGATGTGCATTTCGTTGTCAGAACTCGTTCAGCATGAAAATTGTCCCTGCATATATGTTGTAGAAGCCTAGAAGTATGTGCTGTTATCCTCAGTTTATGTGCAAAATTGGGTCGATTCCATGGAACTGGAACGAGATCAAATGAATGCTCACATCATTGTTGGACACTGGATGCAGAATTGTCACTTCTGAATTGATCCATACTTCATTAGCTGTCATGATTCTGTGTATAACGATTTCTACATGGTACCATGTGCACTTGCAAAAAACAGCAAGGATGACTGCAACAAGGTGCAGATGACAAGTGCTGTGCTTAGTTGCTTACTGTATTAGTAACAATTTTGCAAGAATCTATACATAGGAGGGCAAACAAAGTCACGATTCTTCCTGCTACATTGATCTAGGGTTTAAGGGTTAAAGCATACGTGGACAAATGCAGCTACTCATGTCGATGTCTTTTTCATCTTACGAAAATAGCATACTACTTCAGAAAATCAACGTGTGTCATCGATTCTAGCTCAGTTAGCCGAAAAAACATTTGAGTTTTGCGCCTGTGTAAAAATAACAAATTTTAGCACTGAAAATTTTGCCCCGAAAAGCTCGCTGCTGAATAATGCTCCCCCTCTCTGTGCTTCAACCATAACACCCGATGAAACCACGTTGTGACTCCACTCAACTTGCTGCCCAGGTATAACAGCTCACAACACCCTGTTCTGTTTCTCCTTTACATTTGAGTTTGATCTTCAGAATGTGGGTAAAGGGAAGTCATGAATGATTTTATGGTGGTGGATATAGCCAAGTCCCCCTTGGTGACCAAAGGTGCTGTTCCAAATCCAAAATCTCCACGGAGACAGCTGCACCACCATATTCAGATGCGAGAAACACCATCTGTGCTCTATGAGAGAAACACCGTCGACGCTGACAACATCCATGGCGACACAAAAATGACGAGAAGGACCAGCACTTGACCAGCATCATGTCATACCACTAGATGACTCCTGTACTACTATTAGAAGCATGTATGTGTTACTTCCATCCAGAACATTCCAGCATCATCCTACATCTTGTAAGAAAGTACCACTGACATCGCAAAAGCAGATAGTGCATTGCAACAATACAAACAGTAAAATGACCAATTTGATGCGTCAGATCTTGTAACAGAAGATGTCACATATTGCTCTGAAATTTATGCCATAGTCCAACCTGTACGATGGTAACCAGACTTCGAAGCACCACTCTAAAGTTTCTAACCCATACCAAAGATTTTTAAGCAGACTCATGTTTACAGTAGCACCGGTGGAGGGGGATGCTTTGAGAAACTTTATCTAAATCGTCAGAAGACAGTCGAGACAGAAGAGAACATTGTATATTGATAGGGGGAACTGTAAGCTGACAGTTACGAGAAGAATGCTTGAAATCTTTGATCAAGCATCTTCCTGTTACCACGGGCACCCGATGATGTTTTTAGCATCTGAAGCGATTTACAGTTTTTTACATGAATAGGTCTTTCCACGGCTGCCCTTCAACTGTCTTGGACCAGGTTGGTTGGTTCACTCAGAACATACTTGGGCAGTTCATATTTAGCACCTGAAATGTTGACAGCTCTAGTAAACAACCTCGGCACATTTGAAAGAGTGAAAACAAAAACTAATCAGATGGAAAATCGAACCTCTTTCATCATAGCAGAGAGTCAGGTCAGCATTTGAAACAATTACGCCCGCACTTTCCACAATTGTCTGACCAAGGGCTACCTCAGACTCTGCTGCAACGCGAAGGGCATCCCAAATTTCTGTACAAGGCTTAAATGGTTAGTGCAAGGATTGCATAAAAGCACTATGCATCCAAGCAAGAAAAAGGAAGCTTCGGTCAACTAACAATATAATACGAAGCAAAACTATGTACATACACATGATAGACACAAAACGGTAAGAAATACCTTTCTGGCCACCATAGTGAGGAGCTGTGTCCCAAAACTCATCACGCATCTGCCTGAGCTGGCCAATTGTAATAGGCTGGGGGTGCTTCCAGGGCTTAGGTTTCCTGATTTTCTTCGTAATTTCTGCATAATTCAAAAAAAAAAACCTCATTGTATGAGATGGCCAGTGAAGCCTGAAGAAGTCTTCACAGGCAAAGGATATTGCAGTAAATTCAGTGCAAATCAAGTAGCACCAGTTTTCTCTCTCGAAAATTCATGTCTATGTAACAGGAACATTCCTAGCCTTATTCTCATTGCCAACTATATACACATTACATAAGGGAAGCAGCAAGTTTCTACCACCAATAGACTAACTTATAGGAACAAAACAGCCTAAATAAAAATAAACCTATGTTAATAACTCACGATTGCAATAATCAAATATTCAAGGGACATAATATTTTATCCATGGTATGTACATACAGAAGAGTAAAAGACAGGTATGTATTTAATCGTGTCCTTCCATCTAATTACTTAAAGAATAGACATTTTTAGTGAGTAATGGGGCATGTATTTAATATATCTTCATAATGTTATTAACTCTTCAGATTGTACTTATCTGAAATATTGGCAAGTGGCAAGCAATAGAATGAAGGTTCCTCAATTGCATTGTGCATTTTCAACAGACACAGTATGATGCATCAGCACTTACATATTACAATCGTCATGCCTCACATGGCACATGCATCTTCTTTATAGATTAGCAAATCCCACAAGACTTGTTCAAACCATAATAGTACTATCTTAAATTAGCAGTTTAGCACAGCCTAGTCCTTGTGGACACATTATGTCAGGCTTCAAACAAATCAGGCTAACTAAATGACCTTCCATATTCATTAACGAATATTGAAACATTTATTACAAGTTCACAGACACAGATCTATTAATCTAGCTAAACATCCATTAAGTACAACTTTTTTTTGCGAATCATTTACCAAGTTTACAGACAAATCTATCAATCTAGCTGAACATCCGTAAAATGCAACTCAGCTCAGCTGTAATAAACAAGAAAAACAAATCATGTATAGTTCCAGCTTTCAGTATCCAACTTGCCCAAAATGCCATATTTCTTGTACCGGGACAACAGAACAAGTCACAAACATAACATTTGCTTATGTATTGCAAAATAACGACTACTATGTAGCAAACAAGAAAAAACAGAAACCACGAAAGAGACAGAAAGAATGTTAATCACATCCCCAAGAATGCAATAGATATTAAGACCGTGTCTCGCTGACTGCTATGCTAACAAATTAGTTCAGTACAAATCATACAGACATCATCAAAATTCTGCATCATGTAGGAAGGCATAGTAATGCATGCTATCCAATCAAGAAACATCCACCAAACACAAGAATTTAGAAGCAACACAACTTTGTCTCAAGAAAAGACAATTTCGTCATCCATGCTAAATTTGTACTAACCACCATAAAATTCAACAGCATTCACGTCTCTCACAGCTTAACAACTTTGGAAGATCCAAAACTACTTACATCTTTAATGTTCACAGACTGACGGATCGTGATCTCCTCTTCACCAAACTATGATTCACGAAGTCAGAAACTGTCCTATAACATCTTCCACACGATATGCACACAGGAAATAAAATGTATAACAGGTGCAATTTACACTCATGTTGCCACTCAATAGCATGATCTAATTCAGCAAGAGCACTCTCCAATTACACAGCTCAATCTTCCCCAAGAATCCCATCCTCGAAAACCCATCATTGTAAAAGAGGCCGGGAACCCAAATCATAACTCGACAAATAATCGTCCCCATGAAGGCACCACTCAAATCCCTGACAAGCCCTTCACCGACTAACCACACACACACAAACACCAATAACTCGACTGTAACCTAACTCAATTGGAACCAAGAACTCAGCTTCCTGCCAAGCAGGGCTCGACCAAGAACCCATTCGCACAAGGCCGCAACCCTACTGAAGTGCCATCTACTCCATCACAACGATGCCTTCAGAAGAGACCGACGAATCCTCAAAACCCCAAAGAACCCAATTCCACGGCCTCGCGGGAATCGTAAGTTGGTTGCCACAAAGAGCCGATCCTAAGCGGACGGATCAAACAGAAAGAAAGGAGCAGGAAGGGAAATCTGAGGGGTTGGGTGCTCGGATCGTGGACTCTTACCGCCAGTCTTGCCGCCTCCGGCGGCTGGGGCGCCCTTGGGGGTGGATCCTACGCAGCCCATGGGAATCGTGCGCTATTACTGGTGAAGCCGTGGAGCGGTGGAGGGCTTTTGGGGGGACGAGGCAGCCTTGGCTTCCGAGCTTCTATGGAAGAAAGGAACAGAAAGCGGCCGTAATTTCCTGTATATCCCCGTTTTGTTTTGTTTTTATTTTCAGAAAACCTTTTATTCCAGCAGACCTCTGGCTTTCTAAAAAAAAAACTAGGCCATTTTGGCCTTTTCTCTAAAAAAGAAAACCTTTTATTTACTTATTTTCATGTAGGAGTATATGCATTTTAAACCCACTTGTATGTTATTAAGAGCTTCTCCACCAGTCGAGAAACAGCGTTGGCACACAACTATTGGGAGTGCCGCAGCACACTCCCTAAAAAGACACACAGGTGTCAAGTTCTTATTTTCTTTAGTTTTCAAAAAAACTGATTAAAAAACATGGCTATAGCATGGTCACACAGACGTGCGTAGATAAGGGCATGTACAATGTTCGAGATGGTTTTATCTTAAACCCGCCACCTAATTAAGATATGATAGTGATTTAGTTTTAGTCTTATCTCTAGTAATCATATATCACTAAATTCTAAATATGTGACGAGAGATATTGATGCTAATAGTTCATCTTTTGTATGATAATGATTGACTATTGTTGCATTATCGGATCCATTTAAAAAAAACATCATATTCTCTATGTTCCCGTCCATGTGTGTGTGCGTCTGTTTGTGCACCCAGGACACACGACGCATACATGGGCGGCATAGCCACAAAAAATCATGCTAGTGGATCGCTCGCCGCACGGTCATGCCTATACTGCATCATGTGGGCCGGTGTGATGCGACGCTATTTGTCAGTGTATTCCGCACTCCTAATAGGGTCTGAAACATTAAGTTGGGGTCGGAGTGCTGGACATTTTATTGGTAGATGCTGGACAATGTCACGCTATTGGGAGTACGGTTGGGTGCCGATTTCGTGTCCACCGCCCCAATAGCCTTATTAGGAGGGCTATTGGAAGTGTTTGTGGAGATGCTCTAATGTCTCATCACCGTTGATGTTCATGTTGCACGTGTAAGCATGAACACAACTATTAAGCTGAGCTAACTATCGATCTCCCCACTCCAGTTCTTCGCCCATGCATAGCTTCTGATAGACCGCTCTTTCTCCAGTGTCTCAACAAAATGCTTCACCGGTTCTCCAGAGAGACACCCATTCAACGTTGAGAACGACACACTTGTCAATGGTGGGAATGGTGTGCGCATGAGATCGAGCATCTCCCTGCCTTATGTGTTTTGTCATTTTTCATGGCACCAGACTTATAAGGCGTGCTCTCGGTAGCTGCAGGTCTTCGTTGCTCCTAGTCGGATCTCTTATGTTGTCGTGCTCGCCGACGCCGATCATGGAGGATAACACTAGTAGAAAATAGGCCTTCCGTTCGGAGCTTTAGTCCCGGCCATGTTTGGAATCGGGACTAATGTGCGCACTAGTCCCGGTTCCAACGGCTAGGACGCCGCACGATTTTAGTCCCGGGTCAAACGGTACCTTTAGTCCCGGTTGGTGATACCAACCGGGACTAAAGGGGCTGCGGCAAGGTGGGACCGGTGCGAGCTCAACCGGGACTAAAGATAGACCTTTAGTCCCGGTTGGATACACCAAACCGGACTAAAGCCGTCGTGTTTTTCATTTTTTTTCTTCTATTTTTCATTTAATATGAAATAATTCATATCTTTAAATCCGTAAATCAAAATTTAACAAATAAAATATCTAAATTGATTAGAAAATGAGAGAAATCCAAATATGAAAACTATATCATCTTTTACATCACAAAAACTCATTTAACTAGGCGAAATTACTTTCAAAAAATCGGCATAAACACATTTAACTAGGCGAAACTAGGTAGAAATCAAGAAAATTCCTAATACTTGGGGATTATTCATAAAATGTGGATTACTCTTTGTGAAATTAGATGGGTGCCATTTTGACCATATCTTTTTTGGAGGTTTTTTACTTTATTTATTTTTTCAAAAAGCGGTCAAAATGGCCACCATGACTCTCATCGAAAGAGGTCAAATTTTCTAAAACTATCGATGTTTCTGTGATATAACCACTAGTTGTGTATCTTAAAATGATTTTTTTTAAATCAGACCAAACTATCAAACACTTGTAGTTCAAATTTGAATTACTTTCGGAAAATCAACATAAACTCATTTAACTAGGCGAAATTAGATAGAAATCAAGAAAATTCCTAATACTTGGGGATTATCCATCAAATGTGGACTACTCTTTGTGAGAATTAGATGTGTGCCATTTTGCACCATATTTTTGCAGTTGGTTCACAAAAAAAGTCATTTTTGCCACTTAAAAAAAGGAAAATGATATTTATAAAAATAATTTGACAAATCCCTTCGGAACCATTGTTTCCTATACCAAGATACACATATTTGTCGAATATGAGAACTTTTTTTTTGAGAATCGAATATGAGAACTTTATCACAAACTATGCCGTGGGAATGGTTATAACTTTGTCATTTTGCTTGAAACTTATATATGTTTATACATGATAGACCTTTTTGTGAAGATTGTTTTCGAACAATTTCTCAAAAATCAAGTTTATCATTTTTCATAGCAACTAGTACACATAAAAGGACTCCATGCCAGAGGATATCTTTATTTTGAGTTTTTTCACTTTATTTGATTTCTTTCAAAAAAGGTCAAAATGGCCACAATGACTATTCATCGAAAGAGGTCAAATTCTTTAAAACTATCGGTGTTTCTATGATATAACCACTAGTTGTGTATCTTAAAATGATTTAAATTTTTTTATACCAAACTATCAAACACTTGTAGTTCAAATTTGGATTACTTTCAGAAAATCTGCATAAACTCATTTAACTAGGCGAAATTAGATAGAAATCAAGAAAATTCCTAATACTTGGTGATTATCCATAAAATGTGGACTACTCTTTATGAGAATTAGATTGGTGCCATTTTGCACCATATTATTTGTACTTGGTTCACAAAAAAAAGTCATTTTTGACACTTATTAGAAAAAGGAAAATGATATTTATAAAAATAATTTGAAAAATCCCTTTGGAACCATTTCTTTCTATACCAAGATACACCTATTTGTTGAATATGAGAACTTTATCACAAACTATTGAAAGTGCATGTGTTGCCCCATGTGTGGTTTTGGTAATTAATGACAATCCTTATGGACTAATGTTTGTATTGAGTTATTCATGTAGGTTTGTCCATTGGCATCGCTTGAACTCCATGTGTTGGATTCAAGGTTGTATGCCATCAAGATCATTGATTATGATGGACATATTTGATATGATCAAGAAGTTGAAAAGATACAAGGTTGATCTAGACTAAGTGCAAAGAATGGATTCAAGTTGATCAACACACAAAGCTAAATGATATACCATGTGGGATCATGTGATCAAATGGTATGGTAAGAATTTGTCCATATAGCTTTGTGAACTAACCCATTATATGTGTGTGGCATTCCTTTGTTGGGGTTAGGTATCTATCCATGGGTTTGCATCAAAAGGAAGATTTCTTATAGCTCATGGAGGATGACGTCAAGTGGTGATCGTCATCAAGGTTGAGATGTGCGAGTTTAAGATGGACATCTAGAAGATATCATATGCTTGAAGCTTGCAACTCTTTGGAGATTATGGTCAAGTGAAGATGTTCCTAAGAGATGCAACCCAAACTCGTTGATCTTTGGAGGATTGAAGGAGAAGACCTAGATCTACATTTCCACCAATCAATCTCTCCTCTAAGTGAGGGGAACCCTTTCGATCTAGTTCTTAACGTTCCATTTGTTGAGTTCTTCTTTGTTCTTCTTCTCTTCTCCCCCCATAAGCATTAGTTGCTTGTGGTGGGATTTGAGAGTGAAGGATTTTAGCACTTGTGCTCTTGCCATTGCTTTGTGCATCGGTTTGTGCTCTCCACGAAGATTCGTGGAAGTTGAAAGCTTGTGAACTTGTTACTCTTGAGTCTTTGGACCCTAGACACCCGTGTGGTGGTTGAGACTCTTGGTGGTCACTTGTAGCTGTTCGGGAGCCCCCAATCCTGTTGTGGGTTGTGCCCCGAATCGTTGTCGTAAAGGCTCCGGATTCCGCCTCGAAGGATTTCGATAGTGGAAGGTGAACCAAACCTTTGTGGTGCGGTTCATCGGAGAAGAAGGTGAAACCTTTGTGGTTGTTGAACCATTGTGTTGGTTCACACCTCTCCAACGAGACGTACTCCCCTAAAAAGGAGGAATTTGGGAATACATCTTTGTCTCCGCGTGCCTCGGTTATTTCTATACCTGAGCTCTTTACTTATGCACTTTACATTGTGATAGCCTTCGTGCTTGAAGTTTTCTATTACTATCACCTTGTTGCTTGTCTTGCTTAGCATAAGTTGTTGGTGCACATAGGTGAACCTAGTTTATTTAGGTTGTTGGCTTGTTAATTTAACACATAGTTTTATTCCGCAATTATCAAGCCTAAATCAGAAAAGTTTTAATCGCCTATTCACCCCCCCCCCTCTAGGCGACATCCTTGTCCTTTCAATTGGTATCAGAGCCTGGGCTCTCTTTTTGGGCTTTACCGCCTAGAGAGTAAAGATGTCGTTTAGAAATTAGTGCACGATCCCACTTTCATATTCGATGGCACAAATTATGATGTTTGGAAAATTCGCATGCTTAATCTTTTTAGGGCCATGGGTCCAAATTATATTAAGAGGATTGTAGATGTGGGTTTTTCTCCTCCAAAGGATTCCCAAGAATTATCTTTAGAGGATGAGGAAAACTCTCATCTCGAAACTCTTGTTTCTAATGGTCTTATATGTGTTTTGAGTGATGTAGTTCTTGCTTCAATCATGCCTTTTCGGAATGCTCATGAGCTTTGGACCAAGCTTCAAGATATATATGAAGTGTCCAACATTATTGAGGATGATTGTTCTCCTTCCACCTCCGGGTGTGATGAGTTCACAACTTCTTCCACTTCACCAACATGTGATTTGTCACAAGGTAATGATATGGTGAGTGGTGATAGAAATTGCTTGTGATGGTGAATATTCTATTGACCATTGTAATGTTCTATCTTTGGACTTAAACTCTTCTAGCACTCCTACATGCTAGAGTTCATAGTCCTTGCATATCATGTAATAGTTGCTTAACTAAATCTCATGATGATATGCTCTCTATGTCTTGTTGCCTTGATAAAAATACTTCTATTTCCTCTAGTATTTGTTTGGCTAACAATGTAGAGGAAACCGAACACTTTGGAACAAGATATGGATTTATATGGTGCTTCAAGTATTTCTTCATCCTCTTCATCCATTAATCACGTTTGCCTTATGGCTAAGGATTCAAAGGAATCAAATCCCGATACATGTGATGATGTGGTTGAGGAGTCTCATGAAGAACATTTTGATATTGAATCCTTAACAAAGAAGGGTGAGATGGTTTTTGGTGCTCTCCCAAAGGTAGTAAAGCTATCCCTCCTCTATGTGAAATCATTGCTTATGTTATTAAGAGTAGGGAAATCATTGAGGATTTGGAAACTCAATTTCTTGAAAATGTCAAATTGAGAGAGATAACTCTATCACTATAGCTTCCTTGAAAGATTCTCTTGAAGAAGAAGAAGAGTATAGGGTTTCTCTTGAGGAGAGACTTGAGTCTCTTGATGAGTCAAATGATCTTATTATTGCTAAAATCATTAAGGAAAGAGATCATGCTATTGCTAATATAAAGTGCTTAAAAAGGAAAAAGTTGAATTTGGTGTTGGCAATGCTAGACTAAGTGAGGACATAGAGAGACTTGACAAAGCTCACAAGGCTTTAGAAAGTGAACACTCTCTCCTTATCAAGTCTCATGATCAACTCCAAACTCAACTATCTAAGAATGATGAGCTTGCCAAGTTGTCTTCTTCCATTTCTAATGTTAATGATGCTTGTGCTACTAACTCCACTTCTTGTGAAGCATCTATTTTGAAGGAGAATGTTGAGCTAAGGGCTCAACTTGAGTTGCTAACTAGCAAGTATGGGAAATTAGAAGAAAGTCATGAAAAGCTCTAGCTCTAATGAGGATCTTCTAGCATCCCATGCAAGGCTAAAGTTAGCTCATGAGGCTATCACTACAAAGGTAACATCTTGTGAGCCTCATGTGGACAAAGGCACAACTTCTACTAAAAATGCTATATTGTCATGTGCTAGTCCTAGTAATTCACTCACAACTATTGCTAATCTTGTGATGAATTACTTTCATGCCTTGTTGCTCTAACAATGAAGCTCTACTTCCTCTAGTGTTTTTGTTGATACTAACCATGTAGAGGAATTAAATGAGCTCAAGGCCCAAGTCACTTCTTTGAAGAAAGACTTGGAAAAGCGTCATGTTGGGGATTCTACACTTGACAATATGTTGAGTGTTCAAAGACGCCCCAATGACAAGAGTGGACTTGGATTCAACTCCAAAAAAGAACAAGTCCAAGTATCAAGAAGAACAAGGGCCAAGAACAAGTCAAGATTCGGCCAAGATTGTTTGCTTCAAGTGCAAAGTTGAAGGGCACCATGTTAGATCTTGCCCTTTGAAGAAGAAGCTCTTAGTGAGAAGCAACAAGGGAAGAAGCCTCAAGTTCAAACTCAAGTTCTCAAGTTGAAGAACGGCCTCTTCCCAAGAAGAATCAAGCTACCCCTCCTCAAGTCGAGATTCCAACTAAGAAGAAAGGAAAGTAATGTTGCTACTATGCCGTGAGAAGGGTCACTTTGCTTCTTCATGCACTAATGGTACCTTATCCAACCCCATTATAATTGATGATGATTATTCTCTTCGGAAGGATAAGGTTGGCAATGTGTTTGCCAAATATGTTGGTACTCAAAGTGGTGTCAAGAAAAGAACCATTTGGGTTGCCAAACCTATTGTGACTAACCTCTTAGGACCCAACTTGGTTGGGGACCAACAAGCTAAAACTTGATCAATAGGTGTTGTTGGAGGGCATTGGAGACTTGGCTACATTATGAAGAATTAAGGGATCTTCATCAATTATATTCTCTCAAGTCAAGTCATTTGGATTATATTGTTCTATCTCATATCCAATGTTCCTCCTTGCGGTAACTTTTATTTAAATCATATATACATTGAAAGTTGCTTGCACCCTTGCATGTGTTAGGTTTTGTACCTTGCTAGTGTTGGTATGTGTTGTGCTCTCTACTTACTTATCTTGAGTAATCAAGATGTGTATGTTGGTTTGCACACCATTATTTGTTTGAGCCTTATTGCTTTTATTTGATATCTTATCTTGTTGGCTCTCTTTGAGAGATTAATGGACTATCCTTTTGGGAGAGTGATATGCTTCGTGCACTTCACAATCCTAAAAATGTGTACATGAGGAATACCACTTAGTGATGACATATTCAATATTATCTATTCTCTATGTGGTATGTCATGCTCATGAGAAATTCAAATTCTATAATGTCCATTAATTATCTCTAGTTGGTTTGTTTGCCTCTTGTTAAGAAAATTGGATTATCACATTATGGGGGAGTAATAAGCTGTGCATATTACAAACCTAGAAAATGTGAACATGTGAGGTATTGCCACCTAGAATTGATATTGTCATATCTTTTCCTATGTGGCATGTTGCTCAAACAAGTTCCATATTTGCTTAAATTTTTTGTCTCTCTCCTTTGGATCTTGTTTGTGATGGACGTTCTTGGTATGGCTTTCCCAAATATGTTCGCATATATCTTTTTGGGAAACCAATTGCTTCAAGCTACTCTTGTAGTTGCTTTGCATGATCGCGTGAATTTTGAAGCTATCAAGAATATCTTTATCTAAGCATGGCTTTTAAATCTTATTTTTATATGCTTATTTGTTGTGAAGTTGGTCTTGAATATCAATACCACCGAGAAATATCTACATTACTCCTTGTCCATGACAAGTGATACTCATAATTGTGGTGGAATTAGTAACCATCTTCATTTGGCTCTTGCTTTGAATTGCCTTTTTATTGCCAAGGATTTGTTTGATCTAACTCTTGTTTGTCTTCCTTGCATCTTTTGGATCCTTTTGCTCTACTCAAAATTTTTTTTGTGCTTTCTTGAGTTAGGAAAAGCAATGATCCCATCTTGTGCATTTACATTCAAGACATACTTCTAGATAATGCACTATTCTTGGGAAGCTATCCTACTTGAGTAGAACCCTTCTTTAAATTGGTATTGGATTTTATTGCTTTCCTTGAACATGACTAGTGTTTGAATAATATGTATGGAGAGTGATGATCCATTTGTGTGCATTTTATTCAAATGCAAGATCATAAATAATGCACAAATCTTGGGGGAGCAATCCTATATGCTTTTGAACATTAGTTGTCTTCAATTGGTTTTTATCCCGATGACATGTCTCTTTGGAAGACAAACATTTTTCGTCTTGGTACTTTGTGCCATCATGAAAAGTGTAGAGGGTTTGGTTTATTCCTTGATGATATTTTCATCAATTGGTATCTTGCTTTCATTTGGTATCTTTTCAATGGTATCTTCAATCATGTGTTGATTTGGGTCTTTGATATAATTTGGACAATTCTTTTTTTGTCACACTTGTGTGTGCTTTCTTGGTTTAATTGGTGTTTTGTCCAAATTGTATCTCTTTGGTTCTTGAAAGTCTTGTGCATGCATATTTACTATATGTATATCTTATGGCATGCTTACTTTCGTTGATCCAATATATAGGATAAACTCCATCAAATCCTAAATGGCTAAGATGTGCATGAAATTCAATTTCATATCAATATGCACATATTTATGTGGAGTTTGTCCTATGTATTGTAGTTGCTCTAACTACTTTGGACCCAATGAGTTTGGGTACCATGTGTACTTGAATTTGTTTTAGGTACATAGAGATGCATTGGAAGCTTGTCTCATTTACAAGGAATGTTTATCACCATGTGCTTATTGGAGCCAAGCTCGGATGATCGTGAACTCTTATCTTCTACATCACCAATGCTATCTCGGTAACAAGTATCTACTCATGCATACTTTTCTAGCTTTCAACCTTGTGTAGGTTGTTTCATGGCATGAATCTCTTTTGTTGCAATTCATTTGGTTCTTGCAAAACATCTTTATTGCAATGTGAGCAAGCGGGATGATTACATATCAAGGGGAATATATATAATCATTTTCATGATTCACCAATCCCAAATATGTTAATCTAGCACTTTCTACTCTATGTCACATATGCAATATTGATTTTTTTCAAAATCATTTGCCTTTTGCGATACTTGTTATCTTTCTCGGAGCATCCCATTTTTCACCTTATCCCTTGTGGATATTTTTGATGCTATGATGAGTATGTGTTGGAAGTTCATCTATATCCCTTTAAGATAAAATTGAGCTTTGTGCTATGCTTTTAAGCAAAGATCTTATTGGTGTATTTATGACTTCCTCTTGGATATCATGTTCTTTACCTTTGTACCTATTTTGTGTGTACATGTTTATTTGTGGACTTATATCTTCGTGATTGGTGTCTACTTAGAAACTTATACACATGAGAATAGTTACATCTTTAATTGGTATTCCAATTCTTTAGTGACCACCTCTTATTGCTTTTGATTCTTTGGTGGTTTCTAAAAGCACAAGCTTTGTTTTTATTTGTTATGCTTTTTGCATCTTAATAAGCTTGTGGACCTATTTGCTAGATGTTCTTTGGTTTGTGTTCAAAATAATCTAGGAGGGAGTGAGGATTCCATGTTGTGCATAACATATTAAAATGAAATCCTACTTGTGCACGTACCTTGGGAGTTCCCTCTTGATTTTTAGAACACTTTTTGGATCTTTTTGTTTGCTTGCTTCTTTCGTCGAAGTATCTTTCTCTTTGATATTCTTTTGCAACTTTTGGATCCTTGATATAGTTTGATCTCCCTCCATATATTCGTCATTGGATATATGCATTTGATTTCACTCATATTATGAGAAATGCACACATTATGGGGGAGCTCTTCCTATATTAGCATTCTAAATTTTTCCTCCCATTTCGGCAATCGATGCTAATGGGGGAGAAGTTTAGAGGGTTTAAGGACATTTGGTTTTATTCTTTAGTTTCGTTCTTAAGCATTTGCCTTTCATGCTCTTTGTTGTGCATGGTTGCTTAATTCATTATATAAACCCTCGTAAAAGGGATTGTCATCAATTACCAAAATGGGGGAGATTGAAAGTGCATGTGTTGCCCCATGTGTGGTTTTGGTAATTAATGGCAATCCTTATGGACTAATGTTTGTATTGAGTTATTCATGTAGGTTTGTCCATTGGCATCGCTTGAACTCCATGTGTTGGATTCAAGGTTGTATGCCATCAAGATCATTGATTATGATGGACATATTTGATATGATCAAGAAGTTGAAAAGATACAAGGTTGATCTAGACTAAGTGCAAAGAATGGATTCAAGTTGATCAACACACAAAGCTAAATGATATACCATGTGGGATCATGTGATCAAATGGTATGGTAAGAATTTGTCCATATAGCTTTGTGAACTAACCCATTATGTGTGTGTGGCATTCCTTTGTTGGGGTTAGGTATCTCTCCATGGGCTTGCATCAAAAGGAAGATTTCTTATAGCTCATGGAGGATGACGTTAAGTGGTGATCGTCATCAAGGTTGAGATGTGCAAGTTCAAGATGGACATCTAGAAGATATCATATGCTTGAAGCTTGCAACCTTTTGGAGATTATGGTCAAGTGAAGATGTTCCTAAGAGAAGCACTCCCATCTTGGTGTATGGGGGAGAGTTATGTGAATCTTCACCAAGCAAAGAGCAATCAAGAAAAGTGGTCCACTTGAAGAGATCAAGATCGTAATCATCGAACTCAAGTGGAATGCGCAAGGCAAAGGTATGATCTTGATAGGGTTTCTATTTTACCGGTCTCATGGTGTTAGTGGGAGACCAGGTTATAGGATAGACGGCGTACTATCAAGAGGGGCTCTCAAGTGAGTAACTTGATCGCATCTTTATGGAGAGCTCGAACCTTTCCATAATTGGCATATCATCTTTCTTGGTTCTTATTTGGTTCTTCTCCTTGTTGGGTTTTGGTGCTTGTTGTGATCTTCATGACAAGCCCAAGTTCTCCGAAAATGGATTTCGTATGGAAAACTTGTTGCGTTTTCGGGTTGGAAATATTGTCGTTACCTTTCCAACAAAATTGGTTTCACCTGTTTTGGAGTTCGTACGAGAAAGTTATTGCACTTCAGGTTTTGCTGTTCTGTCAGTTTTGCTCAAGCAGGGGAATCGGATTATCCGGTCCATGCTGACTCGGAATATCCGATTCTCAAGGATTGCGCGTTTTCGGCTAAGAATTTTAAAAGCAATGCGTACTGGAGTTTTTTGGAATATCCGATCAAGGTTGATTCGGATAATTCGATTCTCAAGAATTGCTCGATTTCGGCTAAGGGATTTAAAGCAATCAGTTTTGTGGCGCACTGGAGTTTTTCAGAATATCCGATACGGACTGAATCGGTGTCGGATTATCCGATACTCGCCTATGTCGGAATATCCGGTTCTCAAGGTTTGCTCGTTTTCGGCTACTGGAGTTTTTCGGAATATCCGGTATAGGTCGAATCGGATTATCCGATACAGTCGGATTATCCGGTGCTGACTTATGTCGGAATATCCGACTCCCCTGTCTGCAACGGCTCTTTTTCTGGGAAGGGTATAAATACCCCTCCACCTACCTCCAGCCAGCCAGCTCTGCCCAGCACGATTTTGTTTTCTCTCTCCTCCATTGTTGCAAGTTCAAAACTACAAGATCTCCCAATCCCTCCACCCAAACTCGTTGATCTTTGGAGGATTGAAGGAGAAGACCTAGATCTACATTTCCACCAATCAATCTCTCCTCTAAGTGAGGGGAACCCTTTCGATCTAGTTCTTAAAGTTCCATTCGTTGAGTTCTTCTTTGTTCTTCCTCTCTTCTCCCCCCATAAGCATTAGTTGCTTGTGGTGGGATTTGAGAGTGAAGGATTTGAGCACTTGTGCTCTTGCCATTGCTTTGTGCATCGGTTTGTGCTCTCTACGAAGATTCGTGGCAGTTGAAAGCTTGTGAACTTGTTACTCTTGGGTCTTTGGACCCCAGACGCCCGTGTGGAGGTTGAGACCCTTGGTGGTCACTTGTAGCTGTTTGGGAGCCCCCAATCCCATTTTGGGTTGTGCCCCGGATCGTTGTTGTAAAGGCTCCGGATTCCGCCTCAAACGATTCCGATAGTGGAAGGTGAACCAAACCTTTGTGGTGCGGTTCATCGGAGAAGAAGGTGAAACCTTTATGGTTGTTGAACCATTGTGTTGGTTCACACCTCTCCAACGAGACGTACTCCCCTAAAAAGGAGGAACTCGGGAATACATCTTCGTCTCCGCGTGCCTCGGTTATTTCTATACCCGAGCTTTTTACTTATGCAATTTACATTGTGATAGCCTTCGTGCTTGAAGTTTTCTATTGCTATCACCTTGTTGCTTGTCTTGCTTAGCATAAGTTGTTGGTGCACATAGGTGAACCTAGTTCATTTAGGTTGTTGGCTTGTTAATTTAAACACCTAGTTTTATTCCGCAATTATCAAACCTAAACCGGAAAAGTTTTAATCGCCTATTCACCCCCCTCTAGGCGACATCCTTGTCCTTTCAATTGGTATCAGAGACTGGGCTCTCTTTATTGGGCTTTACCGCCTAGAGAGTAAAGATGTCGTTTAGAGAATTAGTGCACGATCCCACTTTCATATTCGATGGCACAAATTATGATGTTTGGAAAATTCGCATGCTTAATCTTTTTAGGACCATGGGTCCAAATTTGATGAGTTCGATGGTGACGATCTTGATGAATGTCGTGGGAATTGCCATAACTGGGTCATTTGGCTTGCAACTTATAGATGTTTATACATGATAGACCTTTTGGTGAAGATTGTTTTTGAACAATTTGTCAAAAATCAAGTTTATCATTTTCATAGCAACTAGTACACATAAAAGGACTCCATGACAGAGGATATCTGTTTTTGAGGTTTCTTTCACTTTATTTGATTTTTTTCAAAAAAGGTCAAAATGGCCACCATGACTATTCATCGAAAGAGGTAAAATTCTTCAAAACTATCGATATTTCTGTGATATAACCACTAGTTATGTACCTTAAAATGATTTTAAAAAAATCAGACCAAACTATCAAACACTTGAAGTTCAAAATTGGATTACTTTCGGAAAATCTGCATCAACTCATTTAACTAGGCGAAATTAGATAGAAATCAAGAAAAATCCCTTCGGAACCATTGCTTTCTATATCATGATACACCTATTTGTCGAATATGATAACTTTATCACAAACTATGCCGTGGGAATTACCATAACTTGATCATTTGGCTCCATGCTTGAGGGTTTTTTTTATAACATGTTTGTCGATGTTTCTGTGTTGCAAGGTGAAGTATCAGGTGAAAACGGTCGTTCGGTGAAAATGTGCAAACTTTCAGGCTGGTTCATCAGATCGATAATACACGACCCGGATCACAACTGGGAGGACTAACCACCCGCTAAACTCTTTTGTGGATAACCCCCTACTCTAATCATCCGTGCTTCATCTTCGATGTGAAAATCATCCGCGCTTCGTCTTTGATCTTGCGATGTGATGGAGAATCGTCGTCCATCGGCCGTGTGTCCTCCTGCACCGCCGGGCCTGCCCAAGATTTCTCTCTATCTAGCGCGTGGCCCTCGTCCTTGTCCTTCACCGGCCCCGATTGTGAGCCACTGCCCTCTGCGGGAACCGGCCATGAGCCATCCTCCTCAGCCAGAACATGTCATGAGCCACAGCCCTCCGCGGGAATCTGCCGTTAGATAATGCCCTCTGCCTGCCATGACTCTGAGAAGCAACGTCCTCGCAGCTCCTCTGTCCTCTCTACAGATTGAAACTCACAAGTCACAACCAATTGAAATCACGGATTCAATTACTGAATCATCAATCATCCATTAACTGTATCACATCGGAATAAGCACAACGGATTGCATCACAATCCATGAATTGCATCACAAAAGCAAAAGGTTCAATGTTTGCACAGAAGTACAGTCCTCAGCTGGACAACGATTCTAATGGATTGACACCGAGTTTCACGAGGGTAAGCGCCACTATTTTCTGGCCGCTGAGCTGCCGTTGCGTCATTGCGTGGGCAGCGAGGTTACCGTCTCGTAGGTCGCCGTCGCTTGAGGGTATCCCCGTGGTCGGGCCGCCGTTGCTTGGGGCAATCGCCATGGTCGACATCTTGTTGGGTCAGCGTCGGGTCGCTGTAGGGTTGGGGCACCACCGGCGTCCAAGTCGCCGCCGCGGAATCGCCATCGCATGGGGAAGAGCGGCGCCTCCTGGACGACATCTTCCTAGGTGTTGATTAATTAAGCAAAGAGAGGGGGTTATCCACAAAAGAGTATTTAGTGCGTGGTTAGTGCTCCCACCTTTGATCCGTGCCGTATATTGTGGATCTGATGGACCAGCGCCAAAGTTTGCAAGTTTTCACCGAATGGCTGTTTTCACCGGATACTTCGCCTAAAGGGTTTAGGCGAAGTATCAGGTGAAAACAGCCGTTCGGTGAAAACATGCAAACTTTCAGGCTGGTCCATCAGATCGATAATACACGACCCAGATCACAACTGGGAGGACTAACCACCCGCTAAACTCTTTTGTGGATAACCCCCTACTCTAATCATCCGCGCTTCATCTTCGATGTGAAAATCATCCGCGCTTCGTCTTCGATCTTGCGATGTGATGGAGAATCGCCGTCCATCGGCCGTGTGTCCTCCTCCTCCGCCGAGCCTGCCCAAGATTTCTCTCTATCTAGCGCGTGGCCCTCGTCCTTGTCCTTCACCGGCCCCGATTGTGAGCCACTGCCCTCTGCGGGAACCGTCCATGAGCCATCCTCCTCAGCCAGAACATGTCATGAGCCACAGCCCTCCGTGGGAATCTGCCGTCAGATAATGCCCTCTGCCTGCCATGACTCTGAGAAGCAACGTCCTCGCAGCTCCTCTGTCCTCTCTACAGATTGAAACTCACAAGTCACAACCAATTGAAATCACGAATTCAATTACTGAATCATCAATCATCCATTAACTGTATCACATCGGAATAAGCACAACGGATTGCATCACAATCCATGAATTGCATCACAAAAGCAAAAGGTTCAATGTTTGCACAGAAGTACAGTCCTCAGCTGGACAACGATTCTAATGGATTGACACCGAGTTTCACGAGGGTAAGCACCACTATTTCTGGCCACCGAGCTGCCGTTGCGTCATTGCGTGGGCAGCGAGGTTACCGTCTCGTTGGTCGCCGTCGCTTGAGGGTATCCCCGTGGCCGGGCCGCCGTTGCTTGGGGCAATCGCCATGGTCGGCATCATGTTGGGTCAGCGTCGGGTCGCTGTAGGGTTGGGGCACCACCGGCGTCCGAGTCACCGCCGCGGAATCGCCATCGCATGGGGAAGAGCGGCACCTCCTGGACGACATCTTCCTAGGTGTTGATTAATTAAGCAAAGAGAGGGGGTTATCCACAAAAGAGTATTTAGTGCGTGGTTAGTGCTCCTACCTTTGATCCGTGCCGTATATTATGGATCTGATGGACCAGCGCCAAAGTTTGCAAGTTTTCACCGAATGGCTGTTTTCAGCGGATACTTCGCCTAAAGGGCGAAGTATCAGGTGAAAACGCCCGTTCGGTGAAAACGTGCAAACTTTCAGGCTGGTTCATCAGATCAATAATACACGACCCGGATCACAACTGGGAGGACTAACCACCCGCAAAACTCTTTTGTGGATAACCCCCTACTCTAATCATCCGCGCTTCATCTTCGATGTGAAAATCATCCGCGCTTCGTCTTCGATCTTGCGATGTGATGGAGAATCGCCGTCCATCGGCCGTGTGTCCTCCTCCTCCACCGGGCCTGCCCAAGATTTCTCTCTATCTAGCGCGTGGCCCTCGTCCTTGTCCTTCACCGGCCCCGATTGTGAGCCACTGCCCTCTGCGGGAACCGGCCATGAGCCATCCTCCTCAGCCAGAACATGTCATGAGCCACAGCCCTCCGCGGGAATCTGCCGTTAGATAATGCCCTCTGCCTGCCATGACTCTGAGAAGCAACGTCCTCGCGGCTCCTCTGTCCTCTCTACAGATTGAAACTCACAAGTCACAAAGAATTGAAATCACGGATTCAATTACTGAATCATCAATCATCCATTAACTGTATCACATCGGAATAAGCACAACGGATTGCATCACAATCCATGAATTGCATCACAAAAGCAAAAGGTTCAATGTTTGCACAGAAGTACAGTCCTCAGCTGGACAACGATTCTAATGGATTGACACCGAGTTTCACGAGGGTAAGCGCCACTATTTTCTGGCCACCGAGCTGCCGTTGCGTCATTGCGTGGGCAGCGAGGTTACCGTCTCGTAGGTCGCCGTCGCTTGAGGGTATCCCCGTGGCCGGGCCGCCGTTGCTTGGGGCAATCGCCATGGTCGGCCTCTTGTTGGGTCAGCGTCGGGTCGCTGTAGGGTTGGGGCACCACCGGCGTCCGAGTCGCCACCGCGGAATCGCCATCGCATGGGGAAGAGCGGCGCCTCCTGGACGACATCTTCCTAGGTGTTGATTAATTAAGCAAAGAGAGGGGGTTATCCACAAAAGAGTATTTAGTGCGTGGTTAGTGCTCCCACCTTTGATCCGTGCCGTATATTGTGGATCTGATGGACCAGCGCCAAAGTTTGCAAGTTTTCACCGGATACTTCGCCTAGAGGGCGAAGTATCAGGTGAAAACGGTCGTTCGGTGAAAACATGCAAACTTTCAGGCTGGTCTATCAGATCGATAATACACGACCCGGATCACAACTGGGAGGACTAACCACCCGCTAAACTCTTTTGTGGATAACCCCCTACTCTAATCATCCGCGCTTCATCTTCGATGTGAAAATCATCCGCGCTTCGTCTTCGATCTTGCGATGTGATGGAGAATCGCCATCCATCGGCCGTGTGTCCTCCTCCTCCGCCGGGCCTGCCCAAGATTTCTCTCTATCTAGCGCGTGGCCCTCGTCCTTGTCCTTCACTGGCCCAGATTGTGAGCCACTGCCCTCTGCGGGAACCGGCCTTGAGCCATCCTCCTCAGCCAGAACATGTCATGAGCCATAGCCCTCCGCGGGAATCTGCCGTCAGATAATGCCCTCTGCCTGCCATGACTCGGAGAAGCAATGTCCTCGCAGCTCCTCTGTCCTCTCTACAGATTGAAACTCACAAGTCACAACCAATTGAAATCACGGATTCAATTACTGCATCACCAATCATCCATTAACTGTATCACATCGGAATAAGCACAACGGATTGCATCACAATCCATGAATTGCATCACAAAAGCAAAAGGTTCGACGTTTGCACAGAAGTACAGTCCTCAGCTGGACAATGATTCTAATGGATTGACACCGAGTTTCACGAGGGTAAGCGTCACTATTTTCTGGCCGCCGAGCTGCCGTTGCGTCATTGCGTGGGCAGCGAGGTTACCGTCTCGTAGGTCGCCGTCGCTTGAGGGTATCCCCGTGGCCGGGCCGCCGTTGCTTGGGGCAATCGCCATGGTCGGCATCATGTTGGGTCAGCGTCGGGTCGCTGTAGGGTTGGGGCACCACCGGCGTCCGAGTCGCCGCCGCGGAATCGCCATTGCATGGGGAAGAGCGGCGCCTCCTGGACGACATCTTCCTAGGTGTTGATTAATTAAGCAAAGAGAGGGGGTTATCCACAAAAGAGTATTTAGTGCGTGGTTAGTGCTCCCACCTTTGATCTGTGCCGTATATTATGGATCTGATGGACCAGCGCCAAAGTTTGCAAGTTTTCACCGAATGGTTGTTTTCACCGGATACAAGTATCAGGTGAAAACGGCCGTCAACGTGCAAACTTTCAGGCTGGTCCATCAGATCGATAATACACGACCCGGATCACAACTGGGAGGACTAACCACCCGCTAAAATCTTTTGTGAATAACCCCCTACTCTAATCATCTGCGCTTCATCTTCGATGTGAAAATCATCCGCGCTTCGTCTTCGATCTTGCGATGTGATGGAGAATCGCCGTCCATTGGCCGTGTGTCCTCCTCCTCCGCCGGGTCTGCCCAAGATTTCTCTCTATCTAGCGCGTGGCCCTCGTCCTTGTCCTTCACCGGCCCCGATTGTGAGCCACTGCCCTCTGCAGGAACCGGCCATGAGCCATCCTCCTCAGCCAGAACATGTCATGAGCCACAGCCCTCCGCGGGAATCTGCCGTCAGATAATGCCCTCTGCCTGCCATGACTCTGAGAAGCAACGTCCTCGCAGCTCCTCTGTCCTCTCTACAGATTGAAACTCACAAGTCACAACCAATTGAAATCACGGATTCAATTACTGAATCATCAATCATCCATTAACTGTATCACATCGGAATAAGCACAACGGATTGCATCACAATCCATGAATTGCATCACAAAAGCAAAAGGTTCAACGTTTGCACAGAAGTACAGTCCTCAGCTAGACAACGATTCTAATGGATTGACACCGAGTTTCACGAGGGTAAGCGCCACTATTTTCTGGCCGCCGAGCTGCCGTTGCGTCATTGCGTGGGCAGCGAGGTTACCGTCTCGTAGGTCGCCGTCGCTTGAGGGTATCCCCGTGGCTGGGCCGCCGTTGCTTGGGGCTATCGCCATGGTCGGCATCATGTTGGGTCAGCATCGGGTCGCTGTAGGGTTGGGGCACCACCGGCGTCCGAGTCGCCCCCGCGGAATCGCCATCGCATGGGGAAGAGCGGCGCCTCCTGGACGACATCTTCCTAGGTGTTGATTAATTAAGCAAAGAGAGGGGGTTATCCACAAAAGAGTATTTAGTGTGTGGTTAGTGCTCCTACCTTTGATCCGTGCCGTATATTATGGATCTGATGGACCAGCGCCAAAGTTTGCAAGTTTTCACCGAATGGCTGTTTTCAGCGGATACTTCGCCTAAAGGGCGAAGTATCAGGTGAAAACGGCCGTTCGGTGAAAACGTGCAAACTTTCAGGCTGGTCCATCAGATCGATAATACACGACCCGGATCACAACTGGGAGGACTAACCACCCGCTAAACTCTTTTGTGGATAACCCCCTACTCTAATCATCCGCGCTTCATCTTCGATGTGAAAATCATCCGCGCTTCGTCTTCGATCTTGCGATGTGATGGAGAATCGCCGTCCATCGGCCGTGTGTCCTCCTCCTCCGCCGGGCATGCCCAAGATTTCTCTCTATCTAGCGCGTGGCCCTCATCCTTGTCCTTCACCGGCCCCGATTGTGAGCCACTGCCCTCTGCGGGAACCGGCCATGAGCCATCCTCCTCAGCCAGAACATGTCATGAGCCACAGCCCTCCGTGGGAATCTGCCGTCAGATAATGCCCTCTGCCTGCCATGACTCTGAGAAGCAACGTCCTCGCAGCTCCTCTGTCCTCTCTACAGATTGAAACTCACAAGTCACAACCAATTGAAATCACGGATTCAATTACTGAATCATCAATCATCCATTAACTGTATCACATCGGAATAAGCACAACGGATTGCATCACAATCCATGAATTGCATCACAAAAGCAAAAGGTTCAACGTTTGCACAGAAGTACAGTCCTCAGCTGGACAACGATTCTAATGGATTGACACCGAGTTTCACGAGGGTAAGTGCCACTATTTTCTGGCCGCCGAGCTGTCGTTGCGTCATTGCGTGGGCAACGAGGTTACCGTCTCGTAGGTCGCCGTCGCTTGAGGGTATCCCCGTGGCCGGGCCGCCGTTGCTTGGGGCAATCGCCATGGTCGGCATCATGTTGGGTCAGCGTCGGGTCGCTGTAGGGTTGGGGCACCACCGGCGTCCGAGTCGCCGCCGCGGAATCGCCATCGCATGGGGAAGAGCGGCGCCTCCTGGACGACATCTTCCTAGGTGTTGATTAATTAAGCAAAGAGAGGGGGTTATCCACAAAAGAGTATTTAGTGCGTGGTTAGTGCTCCCACCTTTGATCCGTGCCGTATATTATTGATCTGATGGACCAGCGCCAAAGTTTGCAAGTTTTCACGGAATGGCTGTTTTCACCGGATACTTCGCCTTCCTAAAGAAACGAGGAACTACAAGTTCTTTCCAGTTGACTGAACATCTTTTTCCTAAAACACAGTACAATTTACTTGGGAAAACGCTAACTATCACCCGGCTGTAGGTACAGGCGGGTCGTTACGCACGCACTCCTTCGACGACGCACACACACGCACAAATTCGCCCCACCTCCTGTTCTTCGCGCCGCCTGCCTCGTGCTCCTGCTCGTTGGGTATGCGCCGCCTGCGCCACCACCTGCGACTTGCCGGCTGTCGCCGCCGCGGAGATCCCCAGCTGCCGTCGCCCCGGAGCCATCGTCCCGGAGTCCAGGGAGCCTGCCTCGACGCATCCCCGAGCTCGCTTCCCCGGTGTCAGTCGGAATCACATCGCTGTCACCGGCCCGGCCCCGTTGGCGCACCCCCGAGCTACTCCGCCGCCACACCACCTGATGTCAGCAATACTCCCAGCGCGGCTCCGGCTAACCACGGAAGAGCGGAGATGGGTGAAAAAATCAGGCTGCAGACCGTGACGACTTGATGTACGACTCCATGGCCAAGAGCACCGCACCAAGCTCAAGCTCAAGCTCCGATGGGGATGGGTCATGGATCGCTGGATCCGGCGACAACGCGGCTCTGATTGGTCCGATTCATGGCCGGCGAGCTCGAATCGCCATGACGGTGCCTCCATGGCCAACGGTGGAGGTTAGCATTTTTGGGATTTTTGGATGTTGCATGCAGCGTGCCTTTTGGCTACATGAGTACATCCTTTTTGTTGTATGAGTATGGTCAAAGTGCTACATGATTTGTGCAAAAGTGACATTTTATAGACTTTTTGGTATGACCAAATTGGGTTTGTTACATAGCTTGTTGATTTTTGCTACATGGCTGTGTTTGAAGTGTTACATTCGTTTTGCTACACGTCGCAACTTTTATGGATCTGATATTTTTTGCTACATAGAGTGCTACATGCGACAAAACACATGTTGTGTTTGACTTTTTTTTGCTACATTTATCAAACGCAGTATTTTCTGAATTTTCTTTGCTACATGCGATGTTGCATACACAGACACAAAGTGCTACACGTGAAACGTTTTTGCTACATAGATCGGACGCGTGAGATCGTTTCACTTAAGTGAATCTAACGGCTCAGAAGGCGGCTGTAGGGAGGACGCCTAGCGCTGGCCATTTACTTGTGAAGTATACTACATACACAGTATTAGTCGTAGGACCTACAATTAGTCGATTAGGGATGGTGGCTTGGCAGGCCAGGATCGGCCAGGAGCTCATCTGGTAGGTCGAGCAGGATTTGACACCTCAGCCCCGTACGGTCTTGCTTGCTGCAGCCATGAGGACGGCGTCTCTACCTCTGCGGCAACCTAACAATTATTTCCCCTCTCTTGTTTCCTTCTCATCTTCCTCCCACCCCTCTCACCATGTCATCATCCATAGATGATAAAAAAGGTGTTGTCGTGGAAGAAATTATGTGAAGTCTAAGACGAAAAAGACGACATTACATGCTGCAACATGTGAGAATTTACCGTGCAACGCCTTAAAAACTCATGCTGCAACATTCTTGGATGTTATTGTAACATCACACACATATTTGAAGTGATTGTCGTACTGAAAGGTTCTTCAAACAACCACAAGGAATAAAAGCATGAGTGTAAAAAAAAAAAGAGGAGCTAAAGAAAGTTCAGCTGAATTGTTTCTATAGTAGTGAATATTGTTCTCGCTGTAAGAGTGGTTCAACGTTGCCATTTGCACAAAGGTTACTTCGATCAATTTACCTTTTCTACTCAAGATGACTTTTAACATACTATACATGCATACCCATGCAACTCCAAATCTGAAATTAATATAGAATAACCATGCATACCCCTATTAATTAACATAGTACTTCCTTCATTTTTATTTACTTCACGTTCTCGGTAGTCAAAGTCAAACTTTGTTAAGTTTAACCAAATATTTTAGAACAAATATTAAATCTATATTATTAAAATTATCATAAATTATACTTTCATACTATATGCATTTGGTATTATGGATGTTCATATTTTTGTTATATATTAGACAAAGTTTGACTTTGACCTAAACCCAGAAGTTGAAATAAATAAAAATGGAGTGAGTACAACCAGATAATCTCTCGTAAAGCAGATAAGGGCGAAGGGCAGAGGCTGAAAATACAGCAATACTATACTAGTAGTTCATATTTTATCCATGACAGATATTTCGAAATGGATTCTCACGAGACCGAGAGAATCCATTTTCTTGTAGTGAAGTAAACGAAGGGTTCGGTAGTTCAGAACGATAGCACGCATAACTGCAGTTCCCATTTTCTTAACACCAATTTGTTCAAATTTTCCATGCACCGGCCAAAACACTTCTATCAATATCATCATTTACAGCAAGCTAGAAGGAAAGAATCGGGCTTGGATCCTGGTTTATTTATGATTAAGATATGAACGGTTTGACAATCCCGACTGGCTCTGATTATTGTGTGAAGGAGACAGAAGGGGACCAATCGGCCGCCTAATCTGACAGAGCCTACGTGGTTAGTAGTTGTATTACAAAGAGCTTTCTTTGACTAGCCAGTGAGGCTTCCAGTGTGCAGTACAAGGAGTGCATGCCGTTAATTAGGTCTTCGATGCCAACAGTGCATGTCGTTAAGGTGCTGAATGAAAAACTATGGTAAGCTCGCTTGTTTCCTAATGCAGAAGAAAATAGCATATGGACGAAAATGAGCAATACGGACAAATAAAGTAAAAAAAACCGGCGTATTAGCACCAGAATTTATCTGAACCTTTTCCCTCGCCCGAGGGTGGTCCTCGAGCATGCGAAGTGTATGTGCTCACTAAGCTTTCTTCGGTAACTGGTTTGGTCTCTCTGCACCTTAGATCATCCATTTCCTGATGGTCATGGACAGTGAGCGAGATGAATGGCATAGATTCTTTGAGAGCATCTTCATCGGGGCCTCCAAGTGACCCCCCCTCCCAAAGGCCCATTGGGGGTCCGGACGGCAAAAAAAACGTCACCAGCGGCACCCCCAATGCCTCGTCCCGAGCAAAATCGTGTCCGGCACCCCCGAGAGGGCCTCCCATGCGCCTGACAGGGCTGGCCCACCCGTCATAGGGACGCCGCGTTCATGCGTCATTTATCGCGCCGTGCAGGAGGCCGCTCTGGCCGCGTTAATGGCGCGGTCGTCGGCGGTTTCCAACGCGACGCGACTGGACGCCGGTGCGCCTGCACATACGCATGCCATTAAACGGCGGTCAGTCGACGCGACGGCTCCCCAGGCCACGCGGCCGGCGTTGCGGATTCCCCACGCGTCGCATTTACGCCGGCGGCACCGCCCATCGCCATGATAAAAGCCGGCGCCCTCACTCCCCTCGCCCCTCAATCTCTCCTAAACCCTAGCAATGGCGTACGGCGGGCGCGTGAACATCGGTGGGGACGCGTGGGAGCTACACCGGTACGGGCTCCTCACCCCTCCGGACTGCCGCCTGCCCAAGCACTGGGCCATCTCGGCCGGCGGGCTAGCCGTGCCACCGCTGCCCGACACGGCCGAGCAAATGAGGCGATTCATCGCTCGCCGGCGGAGCTGGATGACGCCGGCGGAGCGGCGCCTCCCCGAGAACGACGACGGCCAGGCCAACTGGGACCGTTGGATGGAGCGCTTCGAGCGCGAGCGAGAGGCGGTCATCGCCACCAACGACGGTCCCAGATCGCGCGAGACGCGATACAACACCGGCGGCCGCAAAGACTGGCGGGGGGCAACCGGCTACACGGTTGCCTCCGCGATCGAAGCCGCGCACTGACACGTTGCCATGGGCAGCGCCATCCCCTTCCGCCTCCTTCCTCCGGTGTCACGCTTCCCTCCACCGCGCCCCGTGCCACGCCGGGTGGTGAAGGAGGAGCGCCGCTCACCGCCGCGTCGTGGAGGCGGCATCACCATCCGCGAACGCCGTCAGCGTTCGCCACCGCGTTCGCCACCACGCCCGCGCGGGCGCCTCTTCCTCCGTCGCCCCAGGACGGAGGCAATGCCGGTGGAGACAATCCCGTACGGCTACGATGTGCCGTCCGAGATGCGGAACGAGCACGACGGCGACAGCCCGGGCCTGCTGGCGGCGCTCTCCGAGTCAGTGGTCGAAATCGAGCACGACTCGTCGGGCCTCATGGCGACCCTGGCGATGACAGCCTCCTCCTCCTCCGGCGGCCCCTCCATCAGCCGCCATGACGACGCCTCCTCCAGCCGCGCGCCAGGCGACGACGGCGCCTCCTCCAGCCGTGCTGCCTCCTCCGCGGCGGTGGTGAAGATCGAGGACGACAGCGACGACGACGACTCGTGGTGGGACAGGGAGTAGGCTAGGCGGCGGTTAGGGTTTTCAAATTTCATTCAAAATCTTTGTAAAATATAAGAAATCTGAATGAAATTTGAATCTTTTCAGTTTTTTTGAGTCAATTTGAACGCCCGCAAGGTGTTCGATGATTTGCTCACGTTTAGGGGGCGGACGTTTGGGGTGTGCCGCTGTAGACGCGGTCGAAAACATGGGCGGACACACGTCCGGCACCCCCAATTGGGTCTCCATTGGGGGTGCCGGACACGAATTTGGAGCCCCCGGTGGAGATGCTCTAAGGTTTTTGGGAACAAGGATTGGTCTTCGGATGTCAAATCCTTTCTCTCACGACCCGGCAAAGAGATATATTTTTCTTTGCTTGCAAGTTACCACTGCCAGTGTGGTAAGATGTCGATGTGCTCACGGTGGTCTTCCGCTAGCCTTGAACTTGTGTGGACCCGGTGTTGACGAAGATGGTCAAAAGGTTGACTTGGACCGGGGTGAGCAGCCAGGCTGGAGGAGGTGTTCGTACACGCGCGATGGAGACAGTAGGAATGGCGACTCGGCTTCGGCTTGTCCACCCTGATAAATGCTGTGCAAGAAAAACATGAGGAATCTGATATTAGTACTCCTACAAAACAACGGGCAAGTAGGGTTTGGTCTGCATGCGCGATAAAACCATCGATTAGGGGCAATGTAAAACCAACAAGTAATAAGAAGAGAAACTACAGCGAGCAGAGGATATTCAGTTTGGGGAGGTAAAATTATTCTGTTTTCATCGCCAGCAGCTCAAGGTCCAAAGTGATCTGGTTTGAATACTTTAGGATGCAGGCATTGCAACGAATTTAACTACAGTCTAGGGTTTAAGCTGGATCTAAGGCAATAGTTTGGAGTTTAAAATAGACTTTTTCTCTACTTTCTATAGGAGCGTAACAAAATGGTGCAATCGTAGAAACCAGTAGCCAATATCGACATCCCCTCTCACCTTTACATCTCCTAAAAGGTTCGAAAAAAGAGGAGGGGAAAGAAAAAAAAAGGCAACAGAAATAGCAACTAGAAATCAGAAACAAACCCGGCATTGCACCGAAATAGACCAGCAGGAGAATAAAACCCCACCTCTCCCAACAACGACTCAGCATCCTGAACGGCAAACAGTCTGACGCGGTTGCTCCCCGGCCTTCTATTTTCACTGAACTTTTACAGCTAGCGGGTCCAGGTACTGGCGCAAGGCACAGACGCACAGTACCAAACAGCGTCTCAGGTCGCAACAATACAGGCAATTAGGCACAGTACATGAGACTGAGGGGCCCAAATCTTCGCGGAGAAGCGCTTTGGTTTTTGCCTAGAAAGCCAAGTCACTCACTCCTCTCGAGCCCTCTCCAGTCCCCACTGCCATTGTGCTCCACTTGGAAGAGCTTGGACTGGAGGTAGGGAGAGGGATGGGGGAATGGAGGTTGCCATGCGGCTGGAGGCTGCTGTTCTTGGTGTTCTTCCTTGCCTTGTTTGCTGTTGCTGAGGTCCGTGGCTCTTCAGGGGTTAAGGCAGCTGATGCCCTCCCTCCTAGGCTCTTCCCTGCTGAAGGTATGTATGCTTAGCAGCTGTATGCTGTTCTTTGGTGTCTGCCATCTATCTGGTGCTTTCTTTTTTTCTCTTCGGTCTTTGGTTCACTGGTATGACTCTGATAAGCAGAGCATGCGTTTTGCTTGCAAGGCTTGATTTTTCTCCTCTTTCTTCTTCCTCCCTTTGCTCGGTCTTTTTTGCTTCTCCCATTTGGTCCTCTTTGGTTGGGAGTGTTGAACTAGCTGAGAACTGCAACAAGGAATTAATATCTCGCTTTAGTTCAAGATATATGCAATAATCTCTAAACAACAGAAAACTTAGTTGTCCTCCAGAGGATTGCGCACCCTTTTGCAACTAGAAATTGTGTTTTTCTGTTCTTGATTTCCTTTCTCCTTTTTTGTATTTTTCACAGGGCGCGCCCTTCGCCGGATTGCGGCAAAGATTGGAATATCACATTGGAACTTCTCTGCTAATCCATGCGGCTCCGGCGGCCTGGAGTGTGACTGCTCCTTCTACAACAAGACGATATGCCATGTCACTGACATGTATGCACGCATGACTCCTCGTCTCTACTCATCTTCTTCTATGCAACATAATTAGGGGTTACCTGTGTTGCAACAATACCTTACGACTGCAAAATTGATCTTCCTAGAGTAGAACTCAGCATATCATGTTGTCACATTTTTTGTGCTCTTTTTAAACATGTGCTTCCTTTTGCGCTGCTCGGATGGATCATTTTGCAGAATCCTCAAGGGGCAGAACTTCTCCGCCCAGCTCCCACCAGACTTTGGTGACCTCCCAAATCTCATTCAGCTGTAAGTAACACATAGCAAGTCAAACTTAAGTTTTTTTTTTGCGGGGACATGTCAAGTCAAACTAATCTGACCCATAAAATTAAGCTTGTTTATTAAGAGAACATTGACACCATAATTCCATATTCTAATGTTGCAGAGACCTAAGTAGGAGCTTGTTCCATGGTGCAGTGCCTGACCAGTGGGCCCGGATGAGGTTGCAGGGACTGTGAGTGGCCCTACCCTTCACTTTACCCTACTGTTATCTTTGAGTAGTACAACAAAACGTAGCATATGGAGCTATTTGGAATCTAAGAACAACATGCTACTAGAAAGGTTTATATTCTGGGTGGAATTGGTGAAATCAGTCCCGATCTTATCTACGGAGCATGACTGGAGCGTCGGCATGCAAAGCATCTCAGATAGCAACAAATTAGGCTGCTCACAAGCACTTTTTTCAAACTTTTTAGCATCTTTTGTACAGTTCTTCCAAGCTTTTTAGCAGTACAGAAATAGTTCAGGATGAATCCATGGAGAATAAGAAGTTAGGCAATAAGCCGTATTTTCCATGTTGCTGCCTTGTCAATGCAATGTCGAATTCCTAGTATTCTAACCAGGCCGACATAAGATCCATCGAAATGCCCTTAATGCAAGACAAAAGAGATGTGACTTTCTGATGAGAAGAGGATCATAGCATATGACCGTGTTGGATTTCAGTAACTGGATGTTCCTTGGATGGGCAAACATGGCTGTAGAAAAATAACTGCACCCAGAATGACTGTAGAACTGCATTGCAGAAACTCGGATTGCAGCATAGTAATGTACGAATCATATTTAACACTATTGTTTGGTATAGCATGGAACTTATTCTGGAAAAGTATATTAATCTACTAAGTTAGTTCATACTCCTTTCGTTTCACTTTACAAGGTATGGTTTGGTAAAGCATGGAGCTTATTGTCAAAAAGTATATTAACAAAGCCACCAATAGTAGAGGGAAATGACCATGTTAGCCTTGATGTTGCTATATTCTGATTAAAAGAGAGAAGTTAGTATGCTGGTTTAGCCATGAACAGCAAGGCGGATTATCGATAAATGAGGGCAAAGGAGAAAAAAAAACATCCATTCTACATGCATGTCTTATGTTTGGAAAGAAGGTCGCAAAAACTACAGGCTTGATATTTTCAAACGGAGGGAATACAATGTTAACAAGATTATGATGTACTTCAGCAGAAAAAGTACATGGAGCAAACATGCAATAATGTGAAATACATTTTATCAATCAAATTTCTACTTATTCCCTGTGATTAAACTTCAATTATCTCCTCATGTTAAGCCGCACAAAATGCATAATTATAAAAAAAATGGAAGTGTGTAGTAGAACAGAATTATGCAGCATGTCATTGATCTGTACATGCCAAAGTCCTGCAGGTCACTAATGGGAAACAGATTGTCAGGGCCTTTTCCCATGGTTCTTACGAGGATCACAACCTTGACTAACCTGTAAGTAAGAAATTTGGTGAAAGTGGTTTCGATTCACTACTTTTGAATTCTCTTTTCTAACTATAATCTGGAATTTAATCTGAAAGGAGCATTGAAGGAAATGAGTTTCATGGGCTAATCCCACCTGAAATTGGACAACTCACTCAAATTGACAAGCTGTGAGTATTTTGCTTTGTTTACACACGACATACAGAGTTGCTGGTAGTTTGGTGAATATAGTTCCTTATGACCTATAAACTGATCGTCACACAGGATAATATCAACCAACGAGTTCACCGGACCCCTGCCAGCTGCTCTTTCCTTGCTGACCAATTTAACTGACTTGTAAGGATACTGTGATCTTTCTTATTACCTGTTGTGCTCTGCGGACTCATTTTGTAATGTTTAACTATTGAAATTTGTAACAGAAGGATTTCTGGAACCAATTTATCTGGAAGAATCCCCGAGTTCTTGGGTAAATTGACAAAGCTTGAAAAGTTGTAAGTAGTGAGTTCATGACAAAACAGATTTCGAATCCACAGATACCACAAGTATACTGTTTATTAAGGCGATCCCTCTTGATGCATGCAGACAAATCGAAGGATCTTTGTTGGAAGGGCCTATTCCCTTGGGCTTGTCCAAATTGACAAACCTTTCTGATCTGTATGATGGCAAATGTTTGAAATTCTCATAATTCTAGCTGCACGATGCAATTTATTAGACTAGTGGTAAATCCTTATTTATCTTTTTTAACCAGGAGGATTAGTGATCTGAGAGGCAGTGGATCAGCTTTCCCTGATTTAAGTGGAATGCAATCGATGAATAAATTGTAAGTTTAGGATCTGCTGAAGCTTTTTAGCTTTTCGTGTATAGGTTTTAATATGGACTATTTATATGTAGGGTGCTTAGGAACTGCTCGATCAGTGGGAGTATCCCATCATACATTGGAGACATGGAAAATCTTAAGCATCTGTAAGTTCATCATGTCGGTTCCATGTAGATAAATGCATCATGTCAGTGCTAAATGTATTCTTTATTCACATATTTTTATCACCAATGCCATCTTATCTATGCAGGGATCTAAGCTTTAATAAACTGACTGGAAAAATACCAGATTCTTTTACTAACATGGGAAGCGTAGATTACATGTAAGTTGTGGCATTTATGACAGACTGAAATAGACGTGCCATTTCATTAGGCTATGAATGCACCTCAACAAAAACTATCTTGCAGATATCTAACTGGAAATTCACTCACTGGGAACATACCTGGATGGTTGTTGCAAAGGAACAGCGTTGCGTAAGTTCATCTGTACATGCACACTCGAAAGAAGCATCATTCTTACATGCTACCTACAAATATCCTTGAAGTGCTATCACATTTTTTCCTTTTCCTGATCTCCTAAAAGCTGTCATAAAAGTTCAGAACCATATGAGTTAGCATATCTAAGACGTAAAGTGCTATTAGGTTGTTAATGCTCAATTCATTCATGACCAAAGAAATCATATAAGTACTTTTCTTTATCACGGGCGTGTGCAGTTAGCATTTCCTCACAAAATGTTCAGACATGCCTCTATCTTCTCCGTCTGTTAAATAACTGTGTTGGCTACGTAAGAAAATTACTCTATGCATGTACGTACATGAGGCTTCGAACTTAAGAGAATGTAATATGACTGGTAGTGGCGCAGTGTTATGATTGAACCTAGCAATCTAAACTCAAAATATTTGCTTGGTAGTTGGTAAATTAAATATACCATTAAATTATCAAATGCAGGGACATATCTTTTAATAACTTCACCATGGGGAGCTCAGGTCCTACTCAATGCCTTCAAGGGGGCGCGTAAGAAAGCTATATCACAATCCTAAGATTTTTGTGTCATTTACACCACTTCCAGAAATAATTAAATAGTTTCTGTGACTCTTAAATTTGCAGCAATCTGGTGGAGAGCTATTCACCTGAAATGAACAGTTTGTAAGATTCTTTATCTTGTTGCTTAAAAGATTAAAGAGATTTAGACCAAAAGACAAGTCTGGACATAACAATATCTTCTTTTACTCTGGGTGATTCTACCTTTTGTGCAGAAATAATGTCCAGCCATGCTTGAAGAAGAACTTCCCATGTGCTGCTTCTAATGGACAATGTAAGTTAAGTTACTAATTGGTATTCCTAGATTACAGAACCATCAGGATAAACTCTAAAGAAACACAAGCAACAAGACAGCTCACAAGGATGTAATTAGTTCTTGTGCGAATTTCAATTGGTTTTAAGCACACAAGCCAAACAGTGTAGTTCTTTTGATTCCTAATTTACCATTGAACTGCACATAATTAATACTGTTCTATGCATTTTCACAGACAGATCCTCCTTGCATATCAATTGTGGTGACAAAGCAGCAATCATCAATGGAGTAAAATATGAAGCTGACACAGTAGCAAAAGGTGCATCCGTGCTGTATGTAAGCCCAGACTCAAACTGGGCATTCAGCAGCACTGGAAATTTCATGGACGACAACATCAATGATGACAACTATATCGCGTCAAGCACATCAAAATTGACCATGCTCAACTCAGAGTTGTATGCAAGAGCACGCCTTTCTCCTCTTTCACTCACATATTATGGACTTTGCATGCATAATGGGAGCTACACAGTGAAGCTCCATTTTGCCGAAATTGTATTCACAAATGACAGCACATATTGCAGCCTTGGAAAACGAAAATTCAATGTGTTCATACAGGTATGACTCGATAGGCACATATTCGATCATTTCCATTTAATAATAATTGCATCTTGTTAGCTCCTGTGATACTAACGAGATATTCTACGATTCTAGGGAAAAATGGTGCTAGAGAATTTTGACATCGATCAATCTGCTGCTGGGGCAGGGAAGCTAGTTATCAAGACTTTCGAAACATATGTCAGAAATCATACATTAGAGATTCAATTTTATTGGGCAGGAAGAGGGACAACAGGCATTCCATATAGAGGATTTTACGGCCCTCTAATATCTGCAATATCAGTAACTCCAAGTATGTCATTTTAACAAATGAATTTCAACGATTTGCACAATGTGCTCCACTAATCACTGTGAACAAGGGTACATCATCGAACAACGAACAGCACATGGGGGCATCCTCTGGTTTTTTGCTTTACAGTTTTGAATGATAAAATATACTATTCCTTAACAATCTGGTGATTTTGGTTTATGTGTGTTCATGGCTTCTCAGATTTTCAACCTTTAGCTGTTGAGCCTCCCCAAACCGGTGGTAGCACAAAGACTTCAAGGACATCTAAAGCTTTGCTGGTTGGAACCCCAATTGTTGCAATATTCACTGCTCTTGCTGTTGGCATTTACTGGGTTAGGCAGCGACGGAAGAGCTTGATGCATCAAGGTGCTATAATTTTTTCTTAATCAACGTTTTTCTATTTATACCTTAGATGACAACCTGGTGCCTATCTTTCACTTTGCTTCACCGTTCATGTGCACGACATCTATAGCATCTCTCTACTTTCCACTTCTAGGCAGAATTAGCAACAGCAAGATGACTACTGTGTAGCGATATAAAGCTAGTGTAAATCATAAGCTTCAACTGTACCTTCTGAATATTCTGACCATATGATAACTTCCATCAGATCTCCGAGCACTCGACCTCCAAATTGGCTCCTTTACCTTGAGACAAATCAAAGCAGCAACTAGGAACTTCGATCCAGCCAACAAGATTGGTGAAGGTGGTTTTGGTTCTGTTTACAAGGTCAGTCTTCACTGTGTCCCATGCTTAAATCCTACAAAGTCAAGTTTAAGTACACGATTCTTATAACAGAACACTGGCTGTGCTAGCAGGGTTTGTTGTCCGATGGCACCACTATTGCTGTCAAACAGCTATCATCAAAGTCCAGACAAGGGAATCGTGAATTTGTGAATGAAATAGGCATGATATCTGCACTCCAGCATCCAAACCTTGTCAAGCTGTACGGCTGCTGTAGTGAAGGAAACCAGCTCTCGTTAGTTTACGAGTACATGGAAAATAATTGCCTTGCACGTGCTCTCTTTGGTAATCGTACTTCCTATATTTCTTGGTTTTCCTCTTAACTAGTGTTGCATGTTAGGACTAATGAACAATTTCTGTTGTGGGGTCCAGTTGAACAATATAGACTGACACTGGACTGGCCGACAAGACATAAGATTTGCCTGGGAATAGCAAGGGGTCTAGTATATCTGCATGAGGAGTCTGCAATAAGGATTGTGCACCGAGATATCAAGGCTAGTAATATATTGCTTGACAAAGATTTGGATGCCAAGATCTCAGATTTTGGTCTAGCAAAGCTTAATGAAGATGGTCACACCCACATAAGCACGAAAGTAGCTGGCACTATGTAAGCGTTTCCAGTTCCATACCTTTTTCCTAAATGTAAAATTCTATCCACAAATTCACTGATCTTTAACAAAAAAGACTTAATAAGTAACATTTACCTCAGGCAAAAATACATAACACTCAGATAGATAAAACTTAACATCAGCTAAGTTAGTCCAAGGATTAAGTGTCGCTCGACAAGTCGCGACAAGTCGCACGACTTGTCTACTTGTCGGTACCCCAGCGACAAGTTCAAAACCTCGACAAGTTGCGACAAGTTGCGACAAGTCACGACTTGTCGCGCGACTTGTCTACTTGTCGGTACCCGAGCGACAAGTTGCGACAGGTCGACTCGTAATCCTTGAGTTAGTCAGAAACCCACATAGATGTAGTAGCAACTGTTGGTGCTTTCCTGCATGCAGACATAAATGACAGAAAAACATGACAAACTCTAGATTAACAATTTCCACGAATTGAGATGCTTAAAAAATATTAAGTATTAATTTTCATTCGAGGAACTACGGAAAGAGATTACTTTTCTCATACCTTTCTATGTAATTTAATTTGACTGCCCAATTCACAGCTGATCTGATCACTAATATTATTCTTGCAGTGGATACATGGCTCCTGAGTATGCAATGCGTGGTTATTTGACAGACAAAGCTGATGTTTACAGTTTTGGGGTTGTTGCTTTGGAAATTGTTAGTGGAAAAAGTAACACAAACTACAGGCCAAAGGAAGATTTTGTTTATCTTCTTGATTGGGTAACTTCTAGACCTTTGCCCCAATTCACAGTTATATGGACCATACTGAATCGAGACTTGGATATATGGTCACCTCGCATCCAAAGTAATTAATACGTGTCTCCGAGTCTCAAAAAATATTGTGCAAAGAAAAAATAACTAGCCACATTGTCAGGGCGTCTCTTACACCCAAACTTCTCCTCGAGACATACACAATCTACCCAAACTTCTTTTAGATATAGATGGATTTAACCATCCAAATCAAAATTCTAACAAACAAATTTGGTCATCATGTAGAGGAATGGATGCTCACATCAGATAATGGCATCTTTATGCTTTCAAAATCAGTTCGCATTAATAGAGTACAACTAAGTAATTAACTCATAAACTGGCATACTAGTTTGCTAACCCCAAATTGTTGAATTTCATAATTTTTACCTCTAGGGAAAGAAAATAAGGTTATCAACTGAAAGAATAGTTCAGGGAACTTTAATTTTTTTTCCACGTAGGTAGTTAAGCTATAGTGAAACAAAATGTTAAACTCTGACAGTTCATGCTTTATTCTCATGTACATACCTTGAAAGCTTGAAGCAAGAGGCTAACTGCATCTCGTATATGTGTTCCAGGCCTGTGTTTTACATGAGAGAGGAACTCTCCTGGAGCTGGTAGATCCAGATCTAGGATCCAATTACTCAACAGAAGAGGCACTCCTCATGCTGAATGTTGCCCTCTTATGCGCCAACGCAGCACCGACGCTCAGACCAAAGATGTCCAGCGTTGTAAGCCTGCTCGAGGGCCATACCCCCTTGCAACCCTTGCTATCAGACCTCAGCCTTGCTGCAAACAGCCTGAGCTCAAGTGGTCTACGCAGAAACTTCTGGGAAAACCCAAGTGAGAGCCAGAGCATGATGGCACAGGCATCTTGCAATAACACCAGTGACTCATCATCTTTAGATGTCGATGGTAGTCTGGGACCTTTAGTGACTTGAATGTTAGATGTGTTTCAGGTCTGTACACATGTAAGAACCACTAGGGCAAGGCCAGTATGTCTATGCTAGCAGTACAATGTAGATACTAACGTACAAACACCTGACCTGCTACGGATGTGAGTAATCTCTGCTTCAGAACTGCTGAACTGCTAAGATTATTAAGATGTTGACATAACACAAGTCTATCTCTAAACTCTCACGGTCTGACCTTGCTTATGATTTTGCTTCCAAGAGGGCAAACTACAAAATCAACATCTACTTTCCATTTGGTAGCACAAATTAACTCCACGTCACAATATAAAGATGTACATTAGTTTATAAGCACTCAAGAACTCACCTCACATCAAACAGCGTGCCAGATCAATAAGCAATCAAACATCACAACTGTGATACTGTTATTTCATTATAAAGATGCCTGATTTAACAGATATTCTGGCAAAATAACTTTTAAGATTGGAGCATCTGAGGAGATCTCAAGTGTATCCCCATGCTGGATGGAATGTGTTACGTGCGAACCATCAATATACACAGCACCCTCTTGATTGTACCACACAACAAGCATGTGTTGATCTTGCTTAACTAACCCATGTAGCAGTGGTTTATCGGCATCTGTTGGTGAAATGGGCTCCCTTATCATATACTGAAGCTCACGACTTGATATTGGCATGATGAATCCTCCTGCTGATAGCATGGCAGCAGTTGATCCAGTAGCTGTTGAGACCCTGAGACCGCTTGATCTAGAATTAATTAAACATGAGGTCTCCATGTTGCTTCTTTTCCTGAAATGGTAATACCAGTCATAATTGACAGAAGAAAAGCATGATCTTTAACGGAGAGGCTAAAAACAGTACCTTAATGAGAAGCGTGATACACTTGCTGGACAGGGGTGTGACACCAATATATCATTCAGGGCATAAGTTGGTAACTGGGATCCGTTAAGTTTGACGGATATTCTTGACAGCTCTGAATGATGTCTACTACCAGCAAGGGTTGCATCAAGTATCTGAGAAAATGTAATGTTGAGGGGAACAGGAATATTCAAGAAAAAATGAAATATTCTGATGCTATAACGGAAATCATGCTAATGTGAATTTCGGCAACAAAAAAAAATGAACTAAGTTCCTCGAGCAACAATACTTAGAAAACAACAACATACCTGCTCAAAGTTTCTGGCAGTAGCTGCGCACAGATATCCTGTGCTTCTTCTTGCATCAAATTCGTCAGTTAACTCATCAACCTGCATGAAGTTACAAAACCATAAATATACGTAGCAAGCACATGTATAACTATTAGTCTGCTTAGAAGCATGCAAAGAAGAACATATGTAGATGATAGTCAACAAGCATCGCTACTGTGATTGGTTTTCAATTGATGATTATTGCCAATAATCCAAAGAACTAACCTCATCAGAACAAGTAGGATCCGAATTAACGCCTAAAATGGGAATCGAGCTATCCAAAAAATGGCTAGCCCGTAAAAGTGTGCCATCACCACCAACAGTAATCACAAGATCCACATCACGTATTGGATTTGACAAATGATTTCGCTGCACCGAGATCCAGTCAAGGGGCTTGCGCCCTAGTACACTCTTACAGAGATCGATTGTGTCCTTGTGAACCCTGCATCTGTCATCCAGATAACTTAAGATCTGCAACAAGGCATCAGATTCACGATAAGAGACACCGAAACCTTAATCCATGTCAGTAAAAATGGTTATGCAGCGAGAGAGCAGGAGATGAAACTCGGCAAAATTCAGCTAGGTATGCAACTTTCCCGGTAGTATTCAGTAAGTTAGGCTAAAATCCAACTGGAAGTTCCCATTGCGGCCAAGGAAGGATTGCTGTTGGTTCTCACCAGTACAAGGTACAGTGTTCCTATAGCACTAGTCACCAGCCAGAGCCCATGCTCTACACAAGCATTTCAACAAACACCCGGTGTGCTCGTGCTACGACGAAGACGAAAAAATCATACGGCCGACTACTTTCTGACGCCAAAGGCGCGCACACACAACAGGGGATCACCGCAGTCACTGTCACTGAAACAGAGAAGCGTGCATCCTCCTGCTATCGTCTATCTACAATTCCTGCGCGACGAGGTGAAATCCACTCCACCACCATTTTAAACCTAACAGTCGGTCGGAGCACGGTGACTCGGGAGTCCATCGGGACCCCGCCAGTCCCATCGACAACCGTGAACCACCAGCGGAACCAATATTTCTCGAAACGGAGAGGGTGAGCGAGAGAGGTGCTGACCTTGGGGTTTGCGGCGCGCGGCGGCGGAGGCGGCGGCGGGAAGGTGGGGAGGGAGGCGCCGGCGAGCGGGCGCGGAGGGTAGACGTCGAAGGGCTTGAGGAAGAGGAGCACGCGGCGGCGCGCCATTGTTTGGAGTGGGGAAGAGGACACGGCCACCTCGCCGGTGGCGCGGCTCCCTCTGGAAGATTTTCCGGCCTGACTCCCAGCACCATGTGTAACAATGACACCATTAGAACGCCTTCAGGACGAGGTTACGTACTTCGTTCTGATACGTGTCCAGCAGGTGAAATAGTCTTTGGCTCATCCCAGTTCATAATCGTTTAATCAGTTGGGTCTCGCTTTTTTTTTTTTTTTTGGGTCTCGCACCCTAAGAGAAACTCTAGCGGATCCTATTTTTGGATTGGTGGAATTATCCCAACCTAATTCTAAATCCCCACCTATCACAAAAAACATGTCTGGTATATGGTCTGTTTTATCCCTATTTTTTATCATGATTTTTCAAACTCTAATATAGTTTCCTCGGTAATCAGTACACTATGAGTTTGTGTTTTAAAAAAAAATCATACCTATTATATTGGAGATATATACTCCCTCCGTTTCAGTTTAATTGACTTACTATGCACCAAATGTGGATGTACCTAGACATGTTACATGGCTAGATACATGTCTAGGTACATCCACATGTGGTGCATAACAAGTCAATTAAATTGGAACAGAGTGAGTAGTAATTTGGTGGGATTGGTTAAAGATGGGAGTTTCACCCGATCCGTATGGGGTTATCCTTACTTAATCCCTATATAACACTAATAATACCATAAAAGGCCTTATTGATCCAAACCACAAAAGTCAAACTAAACTTATGGACCAAACAACGATTCGATTGAGAATCTTGAAAACCATTGCTATTTTTATTTGCATATATATCGGGTATAGTAAGAAAAGAGAGAAGGTTTAGCAACTAAAAAATTTGATCCAAAAGTGTCCCACCCAGGTTTCGGCAGGTTTTACCTAGGGCTCTGGCGGCGCCAGGGCGACTAGGGTTTTAGACTCGCCGCCGGCTTCCGTGCGGTGAGGATCGGCGTTTCGGCTGCTTTTCCCTCTGATTTCGGGTGGTGTCGCTTGGGTTTGAGGTGCTCCGCGATCTGATCTAATTGGCTCGTGACAAAGGTTCGTGGGTTTCTTCTCTGAGCTTCGTTTGAAATCGGGTGGCGGCCATGGCGGACTCGGCCAACTCGGGGACGAGGCAAGGAGAGTCGAGTAAGCAGGAAGATGAGGGCATTGATGATATGCTCCACAGATTGGGAATAGGTGAAGGTGATTTTGATGATTTTGTCTTTGAAGAAGTTGAGGGAGCTCCAATAGAAGGGATAAAGTGGATGGCTCTTGCGCGGGTTCATACCACCAATTATTTCAGTGCATCCACGTTCGAGCAACACATGAAAGTAGCCTGGAGCCCTGCTCGCGATATTGAATTCCGCCATATTGAGGGCAATCTATTCACTATCCAATGCTTTTGCCTTGGAGATTGGTTGAAGGTGGAAAAAGGAGGCCCGTGGCTGTTTAGACAGGCGGTGGTTTGCATAAAAGAGTATGATGGCTTGTCAGATCCTTACTCGGTTGATCTGAACTACTTTGATACTTGGGTTCAGGTTCAAAAAATCCAAATAGGATATCGTAATGATGCTATCATTAAAAACCTGATGGAGAGAAAGGTTGGCCGTGTGGTGGAAACTCAGTTAGATGTCCAAGGAGCTGGAAATTTCATCCGAGTTAAGATGAGACTAGATGTTAGAAAAGTTCTGGAGAGATTTGTTTCAATGATTAGGGCTGGGAAGAGAGAGGTTTTCCAACTAAAGTATGAAAAAATGCCAAGGTTCTGCGCTGCTTGTGGTCTAATTGGACATTCACATCTTGAGTGTGGATCAGGTGAATATGCTGCAATTGATCTGAAGTGGGGTGATTGTTTCAAGGCAAATTGGGACACTTGGCATGCTAGGAGTGGACCTGCTAATAGAGGAGGTGGCAGGGGGAGAAGAGGGGGAAGATTTGATGGCCGTGAAGGTGGTTTTAGTAAGAACCAAGATGGTGGTGGCCGCGGTAGAGGTTCAGCTGAGGATGGCCGCTACACTAGTTGGAGACATAATGCTCTTGAGTATGGCGAAGGCAAGGCTGTTGTGGATCCAGCGCTGAAGGACACTGCTTCTAGCCCATTGAAAGGACAGAATATCACTCAAACTGATACCGACATGGATGATTCAGATAATCATAACTCGGGGTCAAAACGAAATTTACTGAATGAGTTGGAAAGGACGACTGATATTGTGATGACGGCTGCTGGGAATTTTACAGCACCGAAGATTGCTGATGGGGATGCTCAAAAACCACGGGAATCCCCAGCACTGACAAAGGAGAAGGAAAGAAACAAAAGACCGAAGACTGGAGCAGACTCCTCTTCACTAGGATCGGCGGGCTCTTTCGAGGAGCCCGTCCGGTCGCAATGAGGATCCTAGTTTGGAATTGCCGCGGTTTGGGTAACGCTGCGGCAATTCGGGCGCTGATGGATGTCTCGAGGCGCCATAGACCAGATGTTATTTTCCTGTCTGAAACTCATCTGGATAGTTACTCAGCTGAACGTCTTCGATGTCAAATGAATATGGATTTTATTATTGTCCAGGTCAGTGATGGGAGACGTGGAGGTGTTCTGCTCGCTTGGAGAAAAGAAGTGCAACTTTTTCAAAATAGCGCTTATCCGAATTATATTGATGTCCGAATAGTTGAAAGTGCCACAAAGGAATGGCGGTTTACGGGAATGTATGGAGAGTTTAAATGGGAAGAGAAATACAAAACCTGGGATCGTATTAAATCAATACACCATCAGAATTCGATGCCTTGGATTATTATGGGGGATCTAAATGAAATTTTGTTTGATAGTGAAAAAGAGGGAGGAAGGATCAGGCCACCAAGGTTTATGAAAGCGTTTCAAGACACGCTTGATGAATGCAATCTTACGGACGTTGGGTTCATTGGGGATCCTTTTACTTGGCATAGGGGGGCAATGAGAGAACGGCTTGACAGAGGTTTAGCAAATGCGAGTTGGAGCCAGATGCAAAGCAACGCTGCCGTTTTGCACCTAGAATATAATCATTCTGATCACCGGCCCCTCCTGCTTGATACGGAATACTATGCTGCAGCCACTTTTGATCCAGGGAAGAAACAAAGGAAATTTGAGGCAAAATGGTTCAAAGAGGAAGGCTTTATGGAGGTCGTAAAAGAGAAGTGGATGGATGCGGCGAACGGATCGACGTCACCCGCTGTCCTCGATCGGCTCAAGGCCATGCATGATGGGCTACATGCATGGGACTCTACTATTCTGCAGAAGCCCAAGAAGAGGCTTAGAAAAGCACAGCGTGATCTTGAACAGCTTATGAGAGGGCCCCTGTCGCCAAGCTCGGATAAGGAGAAGGCCGAGTTAGCCTGCTTGATTGAAAATTTGCTGGAGCAAGAAGAAATTAAATGGTGTCAACGTTCCCGCGCTAACTGGATTCATAGTGGTGATAAAAACACAACTTTCTTTCATAACTATGCCTCAGCGAGAATGAAGAGGAATTTTATTAAAAGGTTGAAGGATAGCGCTGGGGTGTTTGTGGAAGGTACAGAGAATATAAAACCGGTGGTTCTTGGATATTTTGAATCATTATTCAGTTCTGATAATAATGTGCTAAACCCGGGTTTTCTTGATACAATTGCTCATAGAGTTACCCCTGAAATGAATGATAAATTAATGGCACCGTACACTGCAGAAGAAGTTAAAAAAGCTGTGTACAGTATTGGAGATCTGAAGGCTCCAGGACCTGATGGCCTACATGCTCTTTTCTATAAGAGATTCTGGCACTTAGTGGGCAATGATATTACTCAAGCTGTTCTAAAATCGATCAATGAAAGAAAGATCCCTGCTGGGTGGAATGAAACAGTGATTGTTCTGATTCCTAAGGTGGACGACCCGGAAGAGGTATCTCAATTCAGACCAATCTCTTTGTGCAATGTTGTTTACAAAATTATTTCAAAAATGTTGGCAGCAAGACTTAAGCTATTGCTACATGACATTATTTCACCAACCCAAAGTGCATTTGTTCCGGGAAGATTGATCACGGATAATGTTCTAGTTGCTTATGAATGTATTCATAAAATAAAAAATAAGAGAAAGGGGAAAGATGGTTTGTGTGCGGTTAAAATTGATATGCACAAAGCCTATGATAGGATTGAATGGAACTTTCTTAGGGAGATGATGCTGAAGATGGGATTTCAAAACCAGTGGGTGGACCTGATTATGGAGTGTGTTACCTCTGTTACTTATTCCATCAGGGTTAACTCGGATTTGACTGCTGAATTTACACCCACTAGAGGTATTAGACAAGGGGACCCACTGTCCCCTTACTTATTTTTATTATGTGCAGAAGGTCTTTCGAGCTGCTTACATCATGCTGAAGAGATAAGAAGTATTGAAGGGGTAAAAGTTTGTAGAAATGCACCGTCGGTCTCTCATCTGTTGTTTGCCGACGATTCTTTATTTCTTATGAAAGCTGATTTGGATAATGCAAATGGTCTAAAGCAAATTCTGGATGATTATTGTGCAAACTCGGGGCAGTTGGTGAGTGCTGCTAAGTCTAGTATTTTCTTCAGCCCCAATACTTCCGTGGACACTCGGGCCGAGATATGCAACATCTTAAATATTAACACGGAAGCTTTGTCTGATAAGTATCTGGGCCTCCCTGCACTCGTGGGAGCTGATCGGAGTGATTGTTTCATGCACTTCGTGGAAAGGGTGACCCAAAGGATAAAAGGTTGGATGGAGAAACTTCTATCAATTGGTGGAAAAGAAATTTTACTGAAAGCTGTTGCTCAATCAATTCCGGTCTACGCAATGTCGGTCTTTTTGTTACCTAAAAACATATGCAAGAAGATCACGGATGTGATAGCCCAATTTTGGTGGGGTGACAATGCTCAAGGTAAAAAAATGCATTGGTACTCTTGGTGGAAGTTGTGTTTTCCGAAAAGTGATGGAGGTATGGGATTTCGTGATTTGCATTCTTTTAATCTAGCAATGTTAGCAAAGCAAGTCTGGAGACTTATTGATTCACCGAATTCCCTATGTGCCCAAATTCTTCGCGCAAAATATTATCCTACTGGTGATATTCTTAATGCAGGGCCAAAAAAGGGTTCGTCATTCACTTGGCAGAGTTTGTGTGCTGGGATTCAAACTTTTAAACGAGGATATATTTGGCGTGTTGGTAGTGGAGAGAATATTGAAATTTGGAAAGATCCGTGGATCCCTTCTAGTCCTGATCGCCGTGTTGTATCGCCACGAGGGAACTGCATCCTCACAAGAGTTTCTCAACTTATTGATCCGGTGAGTGGGGCTTGGGATGAGGATATCATCCGTACAAATTTTCATCAATTAGACGTGCAGAGGATTCTGGAAATACCGCTAAATCACAATGCATTTGATGATTTCATAGCATGGCATCATACGAAGTCTGGACTATTTACTGTTCGATCGGCCTATCACGTAGAATGGAAGCACCAATTTAATGGGGTTACTTGTCGATCTCTTATTTCTGGCACTTCTTTGAATAACCCAATTTGGAAGATTCTATGGAAACTTGATGTTCCTGCAAAAATAAAGATTTATTGCTGGAGGGCTCTGCATGGGGTTCTGCCGCTGAAGGCAATTTTGCATAAACGGCACATTGGTACGGATGATAAGTGCCCTATTTGTAAAACAGAATCTGAAGATATCATGCATATGATTTTTACATGCCAAGGAGCTGCTAACGTCTGGATGGGGCTGGGATTACATGATATGATCCAAGATAAAATGGTCCCGGGAATTTCAGGAGCAAAACTGTTTGAAGCGATTCTCAAGGTGCCGCCTACTGCATTGCCTGGATATGACAAGATCAAAGTCCATGATGTTAGCGCGGTAGCAGCTTGGTATATTTGGTGGATCCGTAGAAGACAGACTCATGGAGAGCAAATCCCTCCAATCGCAAACTGTCTCAATTCTATAAAAGCTATTGCTGCTAATGCAACGAAGATAATTCCAGTAGAAGACACAACGGAGAAGAAATGGAAAAAGCCTAGGCTGCACACAGTAAAACTGAATGTCGACGCATCATTTGATACTGATCACCACTCGGGGTCGACAGGAGCTGTTCTTAGGAACAATAGAGGTGATTTTATTGCGGGCTCTTCCTGCCTATTACCGCATGTCGCCTCTGTAGCTTCGGCTGAAGCCTTGGCTATGCTACATGGTTTGGAGATGGCAAATTCCTTGGGATATGTTGACGTCATGGCAGAATCTGATTCCTCTGAGGTGATTAACTTATGCTCAGGTGAGAATCGCATTTGGAGTGAAGCCACAGCAATTTACACTGATATTATGATACAAGCTGGAGGAATAGGGAAGGTTGAATTCTTGCATTGTCGAAGAGAAGCTAATAAGGTGGCTCATGAGTTAGCTAAGAACTGTTTCATTACTGCTACTTCTTGTAATTGGGTCGATGAACCCCCTAGCTTCATTTTTCAAACTCTCCTAGATGATGTAACTATTATATGATTTTGAGGCCGCAAGTTTCAGACGCGCTCTTTTCCTTACCAGGGTACCTACGGGGACTGGAAGGTTTTTAATGAGGCGGCTTGCGGACCTAATATATGGCGTGGTTAAAATTCAAAAAAAAAAAAAAAATTTGATCCAAAGTCCTTCCCGTGAAATATAGCAATCAAGTCACTGGCATATGAAAACCAGAAGGCGGCACGGGCCAGCAAAAATCATAGGGAGTAGGGCGGTCCACATACAAATAGGATAAAGGGATACAAGGGGCACGTTTTAGCAATTGCTATATTTTGATTTTAGATTTGCATTTTTTGCCAAGTGAGAGCTAAATTTTAGCAAGCTTCATAATTTTTTTGAGTGGGACCACTCATACAAATGCTCTTGGAGCATCTTTTTTTTTTGTCCAGATTGTTAAAATTGCAGTTTTTACAAATTGGAGGCATTTACAAAGGCTCATGCTCTCACATCCGCATGCTATACACTTTTTACGGAAAGCCCTAAATCAACTCATGAAGTTGTAGATCTACGGTTTGGGGGATGGATTTGCAATATCCTGCAAACCACTTTCTGTTTTTTCGCTTCTTCTCGTCCTCCAACGCCTTTGACTCCAGCCACCCATCACCAATCTACCGGCGGATTCGGGTAGCATGTCTCCCGATTTACTCCTCCCCCTCCCCCGCCGTCGCCAAAATGAACCCGGAGAGAGCACGCCAAATGGTCGATGTCGCTCACCAAAGCGGCAGCGAGCGATTATGCGGCGCCCCCCCTCGTTGCAACCCCACTTCATGGTCCTAGCTGTGGAAGATGGCCGAAGCCCCGTGAAGTAATAGCCGCCTCCCACCCGAGCGTGGATGGTCGCGGTGCAACAATGAGGGCGACAGCTAGATGGCCACCATGCAAACTATGGCTACGAGGTCGCGCCTGCAGAGTGGAAGAGGAGGTTGGTGGGGTAAGTCTCCGCTCGCTACGACTTCGACACGGGGGCAGGGATGACTGACGGCGTGTGATAAAAAGGATATGATGGAGGTCATGACCCACTCCAAGCACTCCGTCGTTATAGACGAGCGTCTCCGAGCGGAGTGGCGCCGAGACGCATAGGAGCTCGAGCGGCAGGTGGAGGAAGCCGTGTGCCGATCGCTCGACCAGTTCATGGACATGGACTACAATGACATCAACGACTGAGGTCGTTGGTGTCGCCTCCTAGATGGCCTCGGTGAAGTATCCCGGTGGCCCATTTGTTTAAGATCCCCACTATGTATTGATGAGTTCTCTATTTGCGTATAATTATGTAAATTAGGCTATGTTTCAACTATAGATTATGTGATCACATATGAAGTATGTAGGATCGATAATAAAAGGCGAGCGAACATTGTCTTTAAAATTTGAAGTATCGAATTGCAGGATCAAAATTGTCCTTCCCCTTCTGCCACAAGGATAACCAATAGCCACCAGGACTCAACTTATTCTTCTTGTGCCTCCACCATGGCGGAGTTTCACGATGCACTAAATGTTGACCTTGAAGTTGGCAACTAGAACCTTTACAAACAAGGTTGGGACAATATCTACAACTTAATCGAAGACAACCAGCAATATCTCAGAGCTTGTTAATTACCACCAAGGCCAAGCTCCAAGATAACCACTATCGTTTAGGGTTTCAAGAAACTCGAGAGTAACAAAATCTCCAAGGATAAAAGGGGAAATAAAATTGGTGTAACCCTATATTTGGATATCATGTATCACTCCTCGAAGATTCAACAAGAATGGAGCAAAGGAGTGGGAGATCTCAATGATTTAAAAATCTTTGAAACAATGGAGGATAGAGAAGAGAAGTCGTGCTTACTTGTTGGGGAAGAAGGAAACATTTTTATATGTGCCTTCAAATCCAACTGTTATGTGTTGAAACTCGCAAGCTTGTACAACCTGCCTAGGGCCGGTACAACCGAGGTTCGGTACTTCTGGACCAACTACCGGATAAGGTACCGCGGTTTTCCAAGGAGGTGCACACTTCTTGCATGCGCCCATTTAGGGTCCCAAATAAATCTCGGCATTAATTATACTAAGCCATATCCTAGCCAAATTATTTTCTAGACCCGCGAGCCCAACAAACCGAACCGGAGGGAGTAGTATAAACAAACATAACGTGAGTGTACAACTAGCCATGTTCTTCTTTCTTTAGGCCTCCTTTGATTTGTAGGAAATATGGAGGAAACGTACAGGATTAGGAAAATTTCCTTAGCTGCTACTGTTCACACGTTTGATTCAAAGGAATGATGGAAGGGAAATTCAGAGGAACTTTTCCTTTGGATCGTTGTTTCAATGCAGAAGGTAGAGGAAAAGAAAATCCACTCGTACCACATTCTTTTGTTCCTGTGCACAAGGAACGATGTAAGGATGGCGGGTGCCATCCTTTCCTATTCCCATATGTTCCCTATTCCTTTGAGTTTCCTATCCTCTAAATCAAAGAGGCCCTTATTCTTTTAGATAGTCATAGAGTTTAAAAAAATATTGAGTTAAATGCAGTATTAGTAATTAGCTAGATTCGAATTTAAGACTGTAGAGGACTAAGGCTTTGTTTGGGAGCTCATTTTTCTTAAAACTATAGTGTTGGCAAAAAGTTTTGAATGTCTGACGGATGAATACTTCAATTTCTTAATTTCGGAAAAATAGGTCAAGACCAAAGTTTCTAAAAAGACAAAAAAAAAAAAAATGAAGTTTTGGGGAGTAGTACTTAAGTTTTGAAACCACGTTATTCATTGCATCCAAACGCCTCAAGCATTTAATACTTCAGTTTTTTTCTAAACCATTGTAATATTCTCATAATACTTTAATGCCAAATTACGAGCCCTAAACATGGTGTAAAGCCAAGCTTATTTCTCCTTGAGGCCTCGTTCGTCTAGTCCCTTGGAGGCAAGGCATGGATCGGACTGGATTGTGACCCGATCCCGGCCGCCTAGCTCGGCGAGATAATTTTTCCAGCTCAAGTCTACAAATATGTAGTCTTCGTTTAGCCCCTGGCGGCGTTTAATTCGGTCCAGAACAACCCGTCCAGTTTATTATGACTCTGTCCGGAAAATAGTTCTCCCCGATTGACCTCTAGAAAGATTTCCACGATGCGCGAGCCGGTGACGTGAAGATGGTGATCTATGTGGCTTAACCGAACGTTCATGTATTTGAGGGGTTAACATAGATTAATCCCATTAATCACAACATGGATTGGGTGAAGGGACATATAAAAACGAAAAAAAACAATTATATACACTAGATTTTTTTTGTTTTGAATCTTTTAAAACACAAAATTGTAGATTTAATTATTTTTTGGAAACCGAGCTACATCAGGTGGGACATTCCGGTTGAGTAAGTATGCTACTAGGAGGTTGGACGTGCGACATGAAACTAGTGGAGTTATCCAGGACGATTTTGGTGGTGGACAAAGCTATAGATTGTTGGCCTCACTGGACGCATGATCTATATCAGGCTCCCTCCAAAAGTAGTGTGTGAAACCATTGAAATGGACGCTGGATCCAAGCTAGTCCATCTGATTCTCATCTGACTGACGCTGAATGATGGACGCTTCCAACAGGCCACCTCTATCCGATCCTCCGTCCGTCCAGGTGGCCCCACATCCATCCACGTTTCCAAATCCATCCAGCTGAGGTCGCATTTCCGATTGGAGCCGAGCACGCCGGGTGCGTAATTTCCTGCGAATAGCAGCCAGACAAAACGATCGAAGAGATAGGAGACGAAAACCCATTCTCATTCCCGTATGCATTTATAACCCCACCTCCCCTTCCTGTTCCGCCCAAACCCCCCGAATCCCACACGACCAGTCCTCCAGATTTGGCACCGCCGCGACGCCAGATCGGAGCGCGCGCGGCCCCGGTCGCATCGATCCCCCCTCCCCGGCCCGTCCCCAGGTGAGCGCCCGCTCGGCCGCCTTCGAACTCTCTACGTCGCGTCTTCTCCGATCCGCTCCATGTTCGGAAGCGCCTCCCGTGATCCGGTGTGTGTGAATTGATGCGTGTTGTTCCTTCCCATTCTGGGTTATGCTTGGTTTGCCGTCCGCGGTGCCCGCTCTCGGGTGCTGGCGGATCGGGCTATGCGATGATGCGCGCGCGCGTGGGGAGCTGCGGCAGCGGCTGGCCTCGTAGTAGATCTGGATCGAATGGACTCGGCTGAATTGGGTCGCGATTGCTGGATGGAGGATCCCGCGGCGCCTCGCCTGGGGTTGGTTGACCGGGTGGTGGAGGATCCGCGGCGGAATCCTCTGCTGGGTGGTGCGCTTCCGATGCGGAATTCTCCGATACCACCACGGGTTTAAATCAGGCTCGTGTGTGTGTGCTCGTTTTCCTCTGTTCCGTTTGGTGTTTCGTTGGTCCAGCCTGTGAGCCGAATCACCGCTGCGACCTGCACTGCGTACTAGTGACCAGACTTCGTACGGTTTCATAGTTTGGTACCCGTAGCCTCTCCGGCGAAATAGATAGAGTGCATGCAAGGCGTGCGTGTGGTGAATCGAGTTTCCAGGAGGCAACCTAGGATCGTTTGATGAAGACTAGATCGGGTAACCTAAAGTATGTCACTACTATTTCCCATGTCGTCATCAATAGAAAGGTGTTTCCCTTTTTTTCCACTCGGGAGAAATATGAGAAGCGAAGCATGAGCTTAGCCGATAATAATTATCCATCTGATCACTTTACCCTTTGTGTTTTTATTCCTGGCTAATTACGCTAGTGTTGGCACCCCATAAGCCTAGTCATGATTTCCAGTCTACCGTACTCTTATTTGCTCATTCCAACATTTCCTTAAATGGACAATGATTATGATTATTGACCTCCCTTCTGTTCAAACTACATGTCAACTTGGACCTACTCTTATTTGCTCACTCCAACATTTCCTTAAATTGACAATGATTATGCTGATCGACCCTTTCAGTTCAAATTACATGTCAACTTGGACTACTCTTATTTGCTAAGTCCAACATTTCCTTATATTGGCAATGATTTTTTTTTTTTTGATAGTCCTCTCCTGAGAGTACAAGTTGTAGTATCTTGATCGGACATACATGCACGCACACCACACGCACACACACCACACGCACACTCCACCTATATGTCTAAACTAGACCTACAACCTATATCCCTAATACGTCCTGAGAGACTTATCCGAAGACCAGTGCTTCGGGACCGACGGGCACGTCGACCTCGCCTGTGGCACATAGACGCTGAGAGGCACCTGCGAAATTTATTAAAGGGACAGTGCTCAGTGGAACAGTGTCCCGGTGAGACGTCCCGAAATCGTCCACCACGGGGATCGATCCCGGGACGGGTAGCTAGGCCACTGCCCATCGCTACCACCGCGCCACCACAGGGATCGATCCCGGGATTCACGTCTTTCAGTTCAAATTACACGTCAATTTTGTTTTACTGAGCTGCATGTATTTCCCACCGGATACCAACACAACACCAAGTACCACAGTCCACAATTCACCACGGTTTAGTAAAGTACCGACATAAACAGATAATGTCTTGCAATCTCCATTGTCATGGTAGCCTGCAGTGTAGTGAGTGGCCTGCATGTACCTGACGACCAGTGGTTTAGTGTGCACAAAACCACTTTGGATGCACAAACTGTACTATTTCCCCCCCTAAGTTCTGAGGATGAGAAGGGAAAATAGCCAAGTAAACTGTACCATTTTCTGTTAGATCGTTGCCATGTTTGCCAGTTTTGATAATAGTTTATGTGCCATCTATCTGCAGGGACATGGGAATGGAGGTCGTTGGAGCTGAAAGCGCACCAGTGCAGGTTAATGTAGCTGATGGAGAAGCGGCCCTTTTCCAAGACACGGAAAGTAGAGCGACTGCAAAGGAACGTGAAGAAGCAGCTGTTTTTGGTTCAGACGATGCCAAAGCTGCGCCAAATGTCACGAATGACATGGCACCTCCAAAGGACGCAGTGGACGAGTGGCCTGAACCTAAGCAAACTTACACCTACTACTTCGTCAAGATCCGCTCATTTGAGGACCCTAAGCTGAGAGCAAAACTCGAGCAGGCTGACAAGGATTTCCAAACTAAGATTCAAGCTCGGTCCAAGATTTTTGAGGCTATAAAGGCTAAGAAGGTATTGTTCTTAAAGCTCATTCTCATAGAACTACGATCTACCTCTCTCAGTTTCTCATTTGACTTAGAAGTTTCAAGTGTGTGTGCTATTCCTTTCATGTACGTGTTCCTAGACAACTAGGCGATCATTGTGTGGTGATGTAACTTAATGCACACTTCCTCTGCAGACTGAGCGCTCCGCTATTATCTCAGAGCTTAAGCCGTTGAGTGCTGAGAACAGGCAATACAATGAAGCTTTTAATGAGAAATTGAAGGAGATGGAACCTTTTAGAAACCGTTTAGGCAAGTTCCGTGATGAAAATAATAATATGCGAGCGGAGAGTGCAGGTTTGTGCTCTTCACTCGAAGAGCTTGAGCATGAGGTATGATCAACCCTTTAATAACTTAACTTATTCTCATTCAGTATTTTTATTTTATGTTTCTGTTTTCTCCATTCATTCTCCCTAGATCAAGAGATTGGAACACCGCATAGCTCATGAGAGCATACCCTTAGACGAGGAGAAGCGGTTGGTCAAAGAGATTAAGAATCTTGAAAAAACAAGATCAAAGGTCTCGTCCACTGCTGCTAAGCGAGCTAAATTGCAAGATACTGTGGTTGAAAGAGACGCCATACAGGATCAGGTCAAAGTAAGTATTCTGTGCTGCAACTTCATACTTTTTGTGCATTTACGTCCTAAATTAAAAAAATAAGATAGCATTTTGATTACAACTTCACCTTCAGATCATCGGGGAGGGCATTGATGGTGTAAAGAAAGACCGGCAAGCAGTCAGGTCTAAGATTAAGGTCCTGGAGGATGAGCTAAAGATTGTTGATGCTGAGATTGCTGCGCTTCAAGAAGATTTAGACGTGGCCACCGCCAGAAAGGACAAGTCTTATGAGGCATTGAATGAATTGAGAAAAGCACGAGATGTTAACGTAAGTCAGCATACCTTGAACATCTCCGCTCATGATTATGTTTGCTCTTGTAATATTATTGAGAGTTCGAGACCATCCCATTTCTTTAATTAGGAGTACTATAGTTGTGTAATTGTTACAGTTCTAATTAAATGTGTATGCAGCGAGGCATCATTTTCGTGCCTTGCCTGCACAGCACTTAAATTTCCTTCCCTCTAGCTTGAAGATGAAATTATCTTTGTTCTGCCGTCCTTTTTTTAAGCTTCATGCTATCTGTCACAGCCACATTGATAAGATGAATTATCTGCATCCATACATGTGCATTTCGTTCTTTGGGTTGAAACCTTATTAGGTGATTTAGAGAAGTTTCTTATTGCTTTTAATGTAACATTCACATTCTAGTCACTTCTTGACATATAACAAGTCTGTACTCATCTACCACACTGTTAGCAAATTCTTCTAATTTTTTCTAATATTTATGTGGGGACTTTTTTTTGATAATGCTGCCTTCATCTTCATCAGAATGCATCCTTCCATCAAAACCGCACAGTTCTGAACAGAGCTAGGGATTACTCTACTAGGAATGAGGTGGAAGAATTGCAAGAGCTCCACAAGACTGAGGTTTGCTTCTACAATCATCTCTTGTAACTTCACATCTTCCATTGACTTCTGTATGTCCATACTTAATTGTTTAATATGCTTTGGTAGGTTGAGAAGTTCATGACACAATGGTGCTGCAGCAAGGCCTTTAGAGAGGACTATGAGAAGAGGACCCTCACCTCCCTCAATGGCCGGCAGCTGACCCGAGATGGCCGGATGAGGAATCCTGATGAGAAGCCGATATTTATCGAAACACAGCAGCCAGCCGCACCTGTGGTACAGGAGCCTATCCCATCAAAAGTGCCTTCGAAACAAGCAAAGGAAGCTGCTCCTCCCCAAGCCGTCACTCCCAAAGATGAGCCCCTTGCAAAAGCATCTGCCAAGGTAAAAGCTGCTGTGGTTGATGATGACTATGAGGCTGAACCTGCCAAGGAAAAGCCCAAGCCTAAAGAGGTTGATGTAGCAAAGCTAAAAGAGATCAAGAGACAGGAGGAAATCGAGAAGAATAAAATTGCTTTGGAAAGGAAGAAGAAGCAGGCTGAGAAGCAAGCAGCGAAGGCCGCAGCCCGAGCTCAAAAGGAAGCTGAGAAGAAGCTTAAGGTAGACACACCACCATCTCTCTCTCTCTCTCTCTCTCTCTCTCTCTCTCTCTCTCTCTCTCTAACCATGATACCAAACGTTTTCAGAAAGAGGAGAAGAAGGCCAAGAAGAATACTGGGGATACCGACGAGCCAACTGACGACGCAAAGTCTGATGAAGCAGCAGAAACCCAAGCGGAGGATGACTTGGCTCCAGTTTCTATCACAGTGAACAAACAACAAAAGGAGAGGGTACGCCCCAGAAGTGGTGTTATCAAGAGCAAGGGTCCGCTGCCAAAGGCGATCCTAAAGCGGAAGAAGGCCCAGTCGTACTGGTCATGGGCTACCCCAGCTGCGGCAATGGCTGCGGTTGCTGTGCTCGTCGCCCTGCTCGCGGTGCTGGGCTACTACCAGTACTACCGCCCGGCAAGCACCAGCAACTGATGGAAGCAAAGGCCCGTGCACCCGCCGCCCTCGAGCATGATGCTTACTGGACCAATTTTGCAGGTGAGAGCAACAGAGTGCGTGGTCTGCTGAGACACCTCAAGTGTAGGACTGGAGGACCTATTCGTTTCTGTTCTGTGTTTGTTCGGTGGATAAGAAGTTGCAGTTAATTTTGGTTGGGACCTAGATTCTATATACTGGGAGTGATCTCATGTACTTTTGAAGTGAAGAATAGATTGCCGTCTGAAATAAGTATGCGTGTAAACATGCTGTTTGTGGATGTGTATGCATACAGTGGAGGCGTACCAGCTGTTGAACTATGATGTTAACCGTCTCGACAAGAATCAGTCTAGCAGAGTGGTCGATCGTCCTTGCTTTGGCAGCTCCCATGATTGGGTGGGGGTACAAACAAATCATATGTTCCTACTAGCTTGCTAAAAATGCACATTGTGGAACAGAGGGAGTAACAAGATGCTATTCTCTTACTTTCACAAAAGCAATTCCTATGTGCTCCTTGCTTGGAACATGAACTCCACAAGCCCATAACAGCAGTCTTCTGCAAGAACGGATACACATGCTAATAAAGAATAGTACAGTATGAAGTTTCAAGGAAAAAAAAAGAATCTTGCCCATGATTTTCATTTATTCTCTTGCGTATGAACTCATAAAAACAAGTTCTGCTTACAAAACAATCGTCGGGTAAGAAGAAAGGGTGCGAAAGAATGTTGTGTGAACAACCTTCTCATAGAGGGATCATGGTTAGGTTTGCTTCAAAATTCATCTAATTTGTAACCATATATCAAATTTACAAGCTGGCTCAGCTAGTTCTCAGTTCCTGGTCTTTGAGCTGCAGCTCCTGGAGCAAGGCTGTAGATTCTGCCCACAGCTTCTTGGCAACCTCCACGTCATACGACAGCGCACAGGACTGGAGGGTTCTTCCTCTCCCTCCAAAGAAGTACTTTCCAGATGCTTCCTGCAACACACAAGATAAACATGCAACACAACTCAAACTCAGGGTTGGTAGTAGGATATCGATACGTTGTTTTTCGTTGCTAAATGGCAGCATTACGAGGATTTGACATGAAGCTTACAGGCGGTGCCAAGGCAGCGTCAAGGACAGCACCAACCCCAGTATCTGTCTGCTGTAAGAGATTCATGATGCGAAGAACAAAGAACGCGAACCGAGAAAGGCAATGAGGTAGCTCCCGCATGATGCCTGTTTCTACCACACCGGGGTCAGCAGCCCTAGTAGCACCGAAACGTAAGACTTAAAATATGTGAATGAGCGAATTTCAAATAATAAACTATTAGGAAAGCTCAAGGTAGCATAGAATCATGGAATGCAGTTGCAAAAAGTTTAGTGTAACATAAAGATGACCCTTTGAAACTATCCTTTTTTTCGAGAGAGTACGCCTAGGCGTACCTTCGAAACTATCCTTATATAGCAAAGATAACTGAACAATGATTTAAGTATGCTCCGTAATGACTTGACATTCAGCTCAGACATGTTTAAGTAGAGGTTTACTTGGTGGGCAATGGGTGAGAAGCTCTGGTACACCTCATATCATGGGAATCAAATGCGACTGCATGAATAACAAGTGGAAGGAAGGAACTCAAGACAAGATTGGCACATACATGACAGAGATGCCAGAAGAGAGGCCAAGTTGTCGATGAAGTTCATACGAGAACATCAGTAAACAAACTGCAAAAGGAAAAAATGAGGCCGATATATTTATTAGATAAGAGCTCCATGAAGTGAAAACTAAAGCAGCAAGACATACGCTTGGTGTACTCATAAGTAGAAGCTAAGGGGTAACTTCCCCCAACTGAACGCTGACCAAACTTCACTCCCCGCAGTGCCTCTTCGGACACGTCAATTTCTGACACTGAAGGTGTAAATTTTGCATCAACCAAAAAGAAACTTCAGTCAAAGAAAGGGAAACTGGTACGATTGTGGTATCATCTATCTGGAGTGGAAACTAAGTTCTGCTGCAAGAGCAAATGCCAAAGCTAAGCAGATGGTACTATACAAATAAAGTACCAGATTTAAAACAGATGTAGCAGGGGAAAATGTGGTCAATATGATTTCGGCAGTAGAGTTACCGCAACGAAAAAATCCCCAGACAACATAGTTCGACAGCTAGATACAAACTAAAAACAACCAGACTTACAGGGACTAGCCCCTTTGGCTTTTTTATGAAGGAAATAGCTCCCTGTGAAGTCCAGGAAACGGACGCAGGTGGGCCAGGCATGGATTCACACACCTAGCTAACTGGGCAACCCTCAATTCTCTATCAGATAGATGAAAACTAATGCACGCAAAACATTTGTATAATGTAGCAAAACCAATGCCACAATTGTTCAACCTAGGCTGAGAGAGCGTTCATATAGTTCGTGTACTATCTACAATAAAAAGACTTCAAACTTACCACATCTGTGTGTGAAAGATGTTAGATTAACCACTCGAGGAGGTACCGGGCTGTTTTTCAGCAGTGGTAAAAGAATGTTGGTTAGGATAAATGGACCAATGTAGTTTGTCTGTATCATTCTGAAATTTGCAAAGATTCATTCACTCAGAGAATTGTCTAGATTTAAAAAACCATAATGACTCGTAAAAAAAGCATAATGCTGATATTTACAGAACATGTGGTCTAAAGTACACAGATTATTTTCGCAAGAAAAAAATTCAAGGGAAGCACATACTCGTCAATCCCATCCTTGGTAACTCGATGCGATTTTGCAAGCATCCCAGCATTATTTATCAAAAGCTGAATTGAAGGCTCCAGATTTGAGTCCCGAATCCACTGATTCAGCGAAGTCTCAAACTTCTTAATTGACTTGTAGGATGACAGGTCCAACTCAAACGCTTCAAGACAGGCATCTGGCTGCTGCCTTCGAATTTCTTGAGCAGTCTGTTTTACAAAGAGTGCAGCAGTGATGACAATGACACACAATAGCAAACAGAGACCCAACGCCGAGCTCCAAACAATACCTCAGATAGCAATTGTGCTGATCGTCCAGCTGACACAAAATATAATCTGAATCATTTTAGTCCGAAAATACGAAGTCCCTGACAAGGATGAACTAATTTGACGAAAAAACAGAAAATGAATGTAATTTCGAATTCTAGATGCAAGATTAGCTGGTGAATTATAACATGAAACATGACACGAGTGTTTAAAGATTCATCAAAAGCACATGGGCGCCGACGGCTTTCAAGAAAGAACACACTCTGCAGTCATGGGGCTTTGCTGGAGAATGGGAGCATAAACGTCTATAGACTCGAATTTCACACAGAGTAGCAAGGAAACTATCAAACTAGCACCGGAGCATCATAATCTAATTAGCACCTGGGTGTTTGGCAAGTTGGGCGATATGCACGAGACAGACTACGAAGGCGCACCAGGTGCTTGACGAAATGCCCGCACAAGGCACAAGCAACACAAGATGCAGGCGACTCACCGAGCACGACGTGGTAGCCCTCCCGCGCCAGCGCGGCAGCTGCCGCCTTTCCGAGCCCCGACGTCGCCTGCAGGCACACAGCATCAACGGGAGCACCGTTAGTCACCGCGGGAAACGCAGGTGCTAGGGCAGTTCTCGCTTACCCCTGTGACCACGCAGATGGGACGGCCGCCGTCGCCGCCATCACGGACGCCTAAGTCCCGTCGGCGGCGAGAGGTCGAGGTCCGGTCGCGGAGGAACAGAAGGAGGTAGGAGTAAAGGAGGGAGAGGGTCCAGAGGACGCCCATGCGCCAGAACTCCGGCGAGCACACCATGCGGAGCGCCTCGCGGTCCATGGCGAAGCGGCGGGTCTTTCGACGGCGACTCTTGCGAGGGGAGGGGAGTAATGCCTCAAACGAACGGCGGGAGTGTGGTAGAACAGCCGCCGGCGGCGAAGCAAGGAGCGGAGAGGCGAAGGAGACCGATTTGGCGAAACGATTTATTATTCTGGACCAATACGGTCAACAAAGCAGTATTTTTCGGTTTTGTTATGGGGCCGTAATTTAAACCCGGATTGTGTCGAAAAATACGTCCATGGCTTTACATCGTGTTTTGACCATTTGGATTTAACTAGTAAAATTGCACATGCAAGCACGTATTGACGCATAAAATTACTGTTTCTATGTTGGTTATAGTACAGCCTTCTGATGATATATAAGAATATTTTGATTTGTAAAGCTGATTAACTCATCAGCAAAAAAAAAAATTTATTTTTTTATTTTTTATAAATCACATAAAGAATATTGTTATAAACTGTCAAGCATTTAAGTTTTTGGATACAATTGACATGATATTTCCTTCAGCAAAATGCTAGAATAAACTTATCTACTCAAATCTACATAGCATTATAAAAAAAAAATCCTCACGCGGTATTGGAATCCTGATCACACGCACAATTCCTAATCAGGAATCGATGATGATGAGACACAATATGTACGCGTTGAACTCGTGTGGAGTTCAAACCGAAAGCAAGAATTCTGGATATGCAGTTACATATTTATAGGAGACGTATCTTCAACCTCAGTCCAGGAAGAATACTGAAGATCCTCATTAACCTCTGAAATTTAAGCAAGCCTAAGACACACATACAATAGAATGAATAGGACAGTAATTCGACAGCTTGTCAAGATATTTTTAATATTTTTCGAAGGATTGACTCAGCTCATAAGTTCAGTTTGCACAGGCTGCTAGCCTCATAGCATCCACTTCCATCATCCAAGGATCCCTTCTTACTGTCTAGTGATTTTTTTCCCGGGTTACTGTCTAGTGCATTTAACTTGAAAAGAATCATAACTACGCAGGCTGACAACTTTTACACGTTTTGTAGCCTGCAAGAAGGGAGCAGAGTAAGCTTCTCCCAAAATAAAATAAAACCGAGAGTGGAGATACCTGTTTCATGTTCTGTAGAGCCGCAGAGCATCAACATTAGTTGGAAACATTACATACTCAGCAGCTACTATATAATTTGGTTCAGTTGAGAGCATCGGTTCAGCAGCTACTCATATGCAACTTCCTTTTTCTCGCGTTGATGCAAGAAGAAGTTGATGTTCACCTGACACTGACCAATACTACCGCAAGCAAGCACATCATTCTTCAGATGAATGAGTCAACTACACGATTTCCACCAAGGGTCCAAAAAGAACTCGAACGGCAGGTCACCAGCATTGTGGAAAACTCGGACTGGCTGGCGGCACCGAATCCGGGCATGCTCCATTGGCCGCAGTGGGGGATCCTCGTCTCCTCGATGGCGCCGGACAGAGAGGAACGCGGCGGTGCCGGCTGCAGTAGCAGGTGGGGAGGTGGGCGGCTTGACCACCAGAAAAAGTGGGACGATCGGGCAAGATTGAAGATTGGTGGCGGCCTCAGCGCCTCCGCCTCCGGTGGTGGCCTTGGCGTGGATAGCGTGTGGCAGCAGCGCCTCCGGCTTCGGTGGTGTCGGCGGTGGGCGAGCACAGTGCACGACGGTGGATCACGTTTTCACGTGTTGATGCAAGAGGCATAGCGGCCAGGGAGGCCTTGATGCTGGCTGGTGCGGGAGATGCAGTGCGGCTGTGCGGCGCGCACCGCAGCGTAATCTCACGAGGAGGCCCAGGTTGCGAGCCGGCGGGGCAGGGCGTTCGTGCTAGAGGTCGGAGGAAGATATGGTATGGTGCCGTGATTTCAAGGATGCTATCATTCCGTGATTTCAGGGATCGCGCTTGCGCAAAGGTCTGGCAGAGTTTTCGTCCGCCTACGGTAATTGCTAACTGCACCCCTGGCACACGATTAGATTAATCCACGCTGTTAGATTTTGTCAGTTTAGATAATCTAACGGTGATAACTCATTCGTTTACACTTGTGGGGTGTCCGTAAGAAAGAAAAAGTTTGCTTGTTTAATAGTAGTATAGATAAATGGGTTAAGTGCACTTTTGGTCCCTCAAGTGTTGCAAAAGTCTAACTTTGATCCCTTAACTCTATTCTGGTCTAAATGTGGTCCTCAAACACTAGGCTAGGGATCCATTATGCAATTAGCATGCACGTTTTAATGGCACAAATCTCAATCACTCTCCCATACAATCCTATCTCACCTAAGGGTTCTGTGATCACTCTCACAAATTAAGTGTTTGAGGACCACGTTTAGACCAGAATAGAGTTAAGGGATCAAAGTTGGACTTTTGCAAAAATTGAGGGACCAAAAGTGCACTTAACCCTAGATAAATCCATTTTCCGAGCTAATGAAAAGACACATTTCCACGTAAAAGAAGAATCTTTTACCCATCGATTGAGGCCCTGTTTGAAACAAAGAAAATTTGTGTAATATTGGAGATAGGATTTCTATAGGAAAATTTCCTATGGTACCGTTTAAAACAAAGGAATAGAAATCTCAGATTCCTTTGGAATTTAGAATATTAGAGGAAAACAAACATAAGCTCTCACCTCATGTTTTCATTTCCCCGTGTCTGCCATACCTATGTTTTTCCTGCGTGGCATCCAAACGGCACTTTGAAAATTTCCTGTGGTTGTAGTTCCTGCAGAAATCTAGAAAACATGACACTTCAATTCATAATTTTTCATATTCCTACATTTTTACTTCCTGTGTTCCAAACAAGGCCTGAAAGTTAAACCACAGGTTCAGGAATTGCGAAACAAAATACCAAGCTTTGATGCACTGGAGATCCAGAACAACGACATGAAGTATTTAGCATGGTCAGGTGGACCAGGAACCACTGGGTTACAAGACACTGACAGAACACATCAACATAGCACACCAATAGTTGAGCAAGAACAGCTACAACATGCCCAGGCCAAAGTTTCAAAGGTTTCTGCAGACAGGGTCATAGCCTCACAGGACTGCCAGGAGCCACCGACCAATAGTATACTAAAAAAACGGCGCCATGTCAATACAAAATACACAGCTTATTCACAAGATAGGATATACCTGTTGTAAACTAGAATGAAATGAAGATATATCGGTTACAGATGTGCGCACAAAGGCAAAGGTCAGCAAAAAAAACTGCATCAGAGAAACAGGTATCATAATAATCATCAAGAAATAAAGCTATAAGTACCCCCACACCCCCAAAGAAGTGAAAGAAAAAAAATAGAGCACTGAGTAACAACTTCTCTCCGTTGTGGTACCTTTACAATGGTGTTTCTCACAGGCTAATGCCGTACAGAATTCTGAGCAAGCCTCATGATGGCGGTGGCTGGAAATGTACACGGTGTGTGTGAGCTATCAGCATGCATCAAAGCTTCTTGGGGAGGTTATAGGTTTTCTTGAGGAACCTTGTGGCTGTCTCATCGTGCCGGTAGCACAGAACTCGCAAGACCGTGTTCGGTTCATTTGGACTCCAGTGCATTGTAGTAGGTGGCAGTGGTAATTTACTTTTGGAGGCAGACTTATTCGCTTCGGCCATCATGCGCTTAAATCGATCAATGAGGGCTTCCGACTCTGCCCGAAACAGGGGCAGGACATTCTTGACCTGGGAGGACGCTTTATCGACCAATTCCTCCGGCAAACCATCTCCATCAGCTAAAAACAGATCTCTGAGGGACCTGAAGTCACCTCTAGTATCTGATAGTCCTGGACGGTAAAAGCACGTAAAGGCCCACCAGCAAGAAGCACCAGCAAGAAGCCATCAAATGTGGCTTTCATCAACGCAGTTATAGCACGGTTTCGCACTTTGATGTGCACCGTACCAGAAATTGTCTCGAGGATGGGATCAAGCTCTCTCAACAGTAAGTCCACCCTGCTTGATGCAGTGTCACCAACATAAAGGATGTCCCAGAGAATATGGCCCAAGTCATAAAAGGTGACCTTGTAAGCAGTCGTCTCACATAAGTGTTGTATACCTTCTTGACAGGCGGCCTGACAAAGTTCAAACTTGACATCCAATCCGTCAGTAATATCTGCCTGAGCCGACTCAACGTTTCGCAAGCATGTTTTAATCTTCTTCTCAAGGTTCTCCAGCTCGCTTCGGATGTACTGGAGAGTATTCAATCGTACACAGAGTTGAGGAAGGCCCAATGGATCAGTTCCATTGGTTGATCCATTTTGCGATCCCCTATGCTGCGGATTCTGTGGCTTCTCCTTTTTCTTGAATAACAACTTAGAGCCAACCTCGCACCGCGTTAATATAGGTAATTCAGGCATAAAAGAATTCCGTGTTCCTGCAATCAATACAAATGAACATTTTATTCAGCATCGGAACACCATGTTACAAAAACAATCCATATTTTTATCTACCTAGCACTTACCACAGCCAGATTTTGCTTTGGACACATAAAGCTGTAGGCTTCTATCCAGACCTGCTGTCAGATCAGGAAGAAGAGCTGGATGCATTGGTATGGGCAATTGGAAAAATGCATCTAGTGCTTCGCCAATAATCCGAAGCATCTCCACAGACGAGGGAGCAAAATTATCTCTGTTCGCACCTGGACTCCAAGTCTGCACAGAAGATGTTGCCAAGTTTAGTGTAAGAGAAATCTTATACTAACGGAACTGCATACAATGTATTAGTTTCTCTAGACCAACAAGTTTTGTGGACATCATCTTCACACAGGACCGTTCCGACTTCAGACTCAAGATGCATGAGTGATGAGTCAATATATTGTTGGTTTGTATACACAGTGTGTGTGGTCTTATGGTCACATCTAGCCTGAACAAAAAACAATATGATTACCAAGCCCTGGTGGCATGAAATCTTTCTGATGTGAACTGAACACTAACCATATGAATATGGCAGCCCTGATGGGGGAAGATGAGATGACAAACTACACCTAAGGGCCAGGACCATAGATTTGCAGCCAATGATAAATGGCACAGGGATATAAAGACATCAAAGAAAAATAGAATGCAGTTTTTAGTTGTCTACATAAATTATGCATACGAAGTGTGTGGAAGGATATTGACATATTTGGGTATTGGTGTTAACAGTTATTAGTAACCAAGGCAGACTGCACATCATACTCCCTCCATCCATGTATACAAGGCCGCTTAATCTTGTCTTAAGTCAAACATGTTTAAGTTTGACCAAGTATTTTTAAAAATATATCAATATCTACAATACCAAAATAATATATAATGAAAACATAATTTGTATAAGATTTAGTGAAATTGATTTGGTGATAATGAGAACACATTTCATATTATCCTTGCATATATGGATGGAGGGAGTACATCTGTAATTCTGTATCCAGACAACACTGCATCTCGTTTGAATGCACTAGCCATATGCAGAAACACGGTAACTTAATCTTGTAGTAATACCAGCAATAATAGAAACGAATTACTAAATTATGAAGGTTTCAATTTATAATGGGAAAATAAGATCTGACAGTAAAGTAAATAAGAGCACCTCTTGCTTCAGATTCCGGTCAACCCATCCCTTGAGTCTATCCACCCTTTCTTTTATCCACACTTTTACCAGATTAGCAATTGCATTTTCAGCTTCATATGGTGGCATCTCTCTGATTAATGACTTGCCTCCATCGTCACTATCCACAGAATCTTCAACGGCAATGTTAACAAGATCCTTCTCTAATTTGTCTGCGGACTTAAGCACTTGTACTGTGTCTGGGGTTAGCTCTGTAAGCCCAGCTATGAACTGCTTCAGCTCATTTCCAAAACATGAGTGAAGGGTTGCAACAGCAACACCTGAAGCAAGGGGATGCCATGTTTTCAATATTGGACTGTACAGATTTTTCTCCTTAATTGCTAGGTCACCAATGTCCTTTGCAAGGATACACATTACTGGGGTAGGGTTCCTTGACGATCTCTTCGAATCTGCTTCTTCCATTCTCTGCACAGTTGATGTGTCACAGATTTTTATAAGATCTACAGCTCTTAATATCTAGTAAGAGACAGATTACTAAATGTACTGTTTGATTCAGATAAAATGGTTTCTTGGGAATTAGTTACCAGAAGTGTACTTCGTAAATGTTTTATTACGAAAAAAGCACTAACATGATTACAATAATCAAAATAACCAATGAAGCATCTGGTCAAATTTTACAACATATCACTATTCATCAATACTGAACGGGTGCAGTACAATATTTTAAGCTAACAGGGACTTACTTGAGCAAAGGCTGTCCGGAGTGAAGACCTAATGTATGTTTCTATCCTGCTGCGAGCTACATTGGTATCTTCTTTCCTCCTACGGCGGTATTCATGGGATATATCTTCAACAAGCACCTTTGCAGCTGACACTCCAATTGAGACAATACCTTGCATGGACTCGATGTTATTTGTACTGAAGGTTTCATGGTAAGCTAGAAGTCTTTTTTCTGTCCAGCCCATTATCGAGCTTAATGTCGAACTCAATACTTTACAATAATTTGGATCCTTAGTGGTTTTGGCATCCTTTGCAACTTCCTGCAACTGATTCTCCGCAGCAGAAAGCAGTTCGATATCTACTTGTCCTGACATAACAAAATGATTGAACAATGCCCAAGCAAAGCAAAGATTATGAAGCATTTGGTTGATTCCAAGAATAACCCAGGTCTTCTTCAAGAGCTCTATCACCTCATCAATCTCATCAACCACGGTGCTATCATCACTATCAAAGCAAGCTTCTACCAACATTTGGTAGAGATGGAGATTCAAGGGGAAACCATCCGCCCAGTGGCATCCATCAGAAGTTCCATCATGAGATCTTCCAGCAAGGGACATGACAGCAGTGCGTAGGACCTGCATTGACTCAGAATTTTTCCCAGTTTCAAGCGGCCTATCATATGCTGCACGTATGATTTGCCTCAGTCGCTGTGCAGAACTGTCTGATTTGTTCAGTGGAACAAATGGATGAACAAGCAAACCAGCCTCAATAAGCTTCAAGTTCCTAGCCTGCCATGCCTCGTGTTCTTGAAGATCAGGGAAATCAGATGCCTTGAACTGCTGCAGGAATTCCAAGGGTAAAACCATAGCTTCCGCACGCCTGCCAAGCTGTTACAAGATTTTCTTTTGTAAGATTAAAGAAAACTAGAGTTCAAACTTTGCATACATAACTACAGAAATGAACATTAATTCCATCGATGTGCATATGGATTTAGTAGGACCATCAAACTGAACAGATACTGGCTCCACTATCTCAACTCAAATTTCTTATCTGAATTTACAGTTTCAAGAGGAATTATGCAAAGCGAGTAAGTGACAGATGACATAATGCTAGGGTTTATGCATGAAGACATAAAGTTCAGGTTGGACATGTTGACATCAACTTGAAGTTCCAAACAAATATTACAAAAGTTCAGCAAGATGGATGTCAACAGCAAAGAAGATGCTAGTGTGTATCTTGTCCTTCGTTGGCATGTTCATGAAACAACCAAGCAAACAATGCCATACAATTATTGGAAATCATTTGTTAAACCAATGTTGTGCACTTGTGCAGCTAAAGCTATACTGCTAAACATCAAGGGTAGTACAAAACAATTCACGGTAAGCTCAGGTTGTGGTTTGTATCATGAAACCCGGTAGTATGAAAATGTATGAAATGTTTTTTACTCAGTCTTTTCAGTCATGCAAATAACATTTCACTAATTTGTTAAAAGTTATACTGAATACCATTGACTTCCTAATGGTGGACTGGATCAGTATCCATGTCACTGATTTCTCCACTTTCGTGGTATATTTTCCCATTCGGTGTACTTCATCCCTTGAGCAAAACTCCGTAACAGGACAGGACTCGTGCTACTAACACGGTACTTGGTTCCTACTAATTTACATAGCTAAAAAACCTTAGTGTTCACATTACTTTGAGAATACATATCAATGTCAACCAGAAGAGCCAACTCAAATTGGATGGCACGATCAAATTATGCACGAGACAGAGCATGGTTCTACTGCAGCCCACACCGCCGACAATTACGAGATTCATCAAGCTTAGAAAAAAAGGAAAGACAACTATTTTCACACACCCTCGCGACAACTGGTAATGCGGAAAACCAAAAATAGAAAATGGGAAAACAAGCTGTCTTTTTAGCAAAAATTGAAATTTTAGCCAGCCGTCCAGTCAACTACGAAAACACTAACCAAACTAGACCCAAAGGAAGATCACGCCTCTATGCTTTTGGCGCGAGACGCTTAACCCACCCCAGATCTACCACAATCTGCCGACACAGACATTCGGACCAAGTAAGAAAATGGCGATCGAATGAGCAAACTTTAAGCTGCATTTCATGTCAAATCCCACAGAGGAAAGCTGTAACAACCGCAACCAACTCCAGATCCTACCTGACCGGCCGCGATGCGGAGTAGGCCCCTGCGGATCCTGGCGTCGGCGGGCTCGGACACGCACATCTGCACCCGCATCAGCTCCCCCACAGTCGCCGGCCGGCGCGGGGCCGCCTTGGCCCCGCCGCCGCCGCCGCTGCCCGGGCTGCCTCCCTTGGACGAGGCGGAGGACTTGAGCCCGAGCGCCTTCTTCATCTTGCTGGCGGCGGCCGAGGTGAGCGAGCGCTGGAGCGACGAGGAGGAGCTGTTGGCGGAGGACGGCGAGGAGGCGGAGGCGGCGGGGGCGCGGGGCCCGCCTGGGGGATGTAGGTGAGGGGCCTGCCGCCGGTGGTGCGGGACGCGGCGACGAGGACCTCGTAGGCGGCCTCGCGGAGTTCGGCGGCCGAGAGCGACACGCCGAGGTCCGGGAACGGCGACGGGAGCGCCGACGCGGCGGCGGAGGCCGCGGCCGCGGGGGCGAAGCCATTGGAGGAGGAGGATGCGGCGGAGTCGCGGCGGGTCTCGCGGAACAGGCGGGACATCGCGTCGGCGGCAGTGGAGGTGGGCAGCTCGCCGCTCTCTGTCTCTCTCTCTCTCGCTCGCTGGTGGGGGAAAAGAGAAAGGGAGGAAGGTGGGGTGTGTGCGCGTGCCGCTTTTTTTTCTCTCCAGGGATGATGAGGAGAGAGAAAGGAGGAGAGAGACGCATGGTAAATTGCAAGAGGCACCCTGCCTGAGATATAATTTGTTTTTATTTACCTATAATTTTCATGGCTATTTTAACCGAATCAGTTACTACCATAGAGTATATTTTGGGTCAACAGTCTTTAAGCAAGCATACTAATGTAGTGATCTTGCATCTCCTATAATAGTTAGTTTATGTACCTTTGTTATCAATTGTGCAATCTTGCAAAAAGCCAAGACAGAGAAAACCTTGAAGCCGGAGTAGAAAAGATCAATAAGTGTGTGACGCACCCATACTCTTGGCGACATGGTTGTTCTCCCACTGTATGAAGATTGATGAACTAAATGTCTCATGGTGGCATGTTTTGGATTACGCTGTCATTGCGATGTAGTGTTGGCAACAACAAAAAATTCAGCGAGTCTTAACATCTCGGCATGTAATAAGTATAATGTAGTTTCTACTTTGTAATATGTCGTTTTCTGTTTGTAGCTATGTAAAATTGGTTGTTTCTTAATTAAAAATCAACGAGTAAGCTTGTTGTTTTCGATGAAAAATGACACTTCTACATACTAAATGAATGTGCACATAAATAAGTTTAACTTGTAGAACACCAAAAAACAAATTACCGCTTTACTCCTTGTCATTCTTGGAAAATGCTAAGATTAGTAAGTTACATGATAGTCTCATATTTTCCACATGTAGTATAGCTTCTAAGCAAATTTAAGCCAATTATCCTACCTATCATGTATCTTTTGAATTACTAGTCATTGCTATAGTTTTGTGTGTGGTTGTCATAGAGAGTTTTATATTACAAAGAGTAAGATTAGATATTTTCCTGGAGGAAAGTGAGAGTGTAGAACATATCTGGTGCAACAAGGCTCGTGGTGCATGCACCCGATCTCTGCGGTTTACTTTAAGAGTTTTATAGAAAATAGTTTTGTGGACATAAAAATATGACATATAACTACTGTGGTACGAAATGTCAAATCCAGATTTAAATGCACAAAAAAATCACAATACATATAATAGCTATATAAAGTCGGTTATAAATTCAAGAAGTATGGCTATCAAGAGTTGTGCATTTTTCTCATTGTTGTATGAATTTGAATTCTGCTTTTGTAGTATGATGATCGTGTTTCTTGCATGACCTCATTTTTTCATAATGATTGCATTGCGTTATGTTTTGGAGGAAATTTTCCATCCATCCAAACCTCGATTTCGTTATAATTATTTAGCTTTTCATGTGATGTCAAACACACTTGATGCATGAAGACTCTAGAGCTCGGCCGACCGCTCTCCCTCTGTCTACAGTAGACTGAGAGGCGATTTTTGAGAAGCTCCCGTCCATCCACCTCGCTCGCCGGCGATTCGTGGGATTCTCCTCTCTCCGGTGTCGCTCCGGCGGCGGGAGGGTGGAGGATCCCCGAACCCCGGCCTGTCATAGTGTAGGATGTGGTAGTGAAAGAGCATGTGTTGCCCCATGTGTGGTTTTGGTAATTAATGACAATCTCTATGGACTAATGTTTGCATTGAGATATCTTTATAGATCGAGTCCATGAAGAAGTTTGGAGTTCATGTGTTGGACTCTAGAAGAGTATATGATGACCAAGGTTCTATCCAAGGATTTATATATGAAGAATGGTCATGTGTAGAGATGAGCTTATTGCAAGAGTGGCTTGGAAAAGAAGATTGAGTGAAGATTCATGTTTATCTCCAAGCCATCATCATATCAAGACAAGAAGTATATGAAGCGCAAGTGGATTCTTGAAGACGGAGCTTAGCGAGGCTCTCCCATAATGGAGTATGGGGGAGCATTTGGAGATGTCTTCATCAAGCATGTGCTAGCAAGCGCAATCAAGAAAGGTGGTCCACTTGAAGAGATCAAGATCGTCATCATCTAGCTCAAGTGGAATGCGCAAGGCAAAGGTATGATCTTGATAGGTTTTCTATTTTACCGGTCTCATGTTGTTAGTGGGAGACCGGGTTATAGGATAGACGGCGTACTATCAAGAGGGGCTCTCAAGTGAGTAACTTGATCGCATCGTTGTGGAGAGCTCAAACCTTTGCATTCTTGGCATATCATCTTTCTTGGTTCTTATTTGGCTTTTATCCATGTGAGAATTTAGAGCTTGTGTTCATCTCCATACCAAGCTCTAGTTCATCAAAAACGGGTTTCAAGTGAATATCTTGTGGTGTTTTTGATGTTGGAGGTTTTACCGGTTCGTCGTTTCTAGAGAGGTCAAACTCTCTCCTTGTGGTCTCCTCCTCACATGATGGACTATGATGTGTATATGCATGATCTTGTAGTGCTTGTGATTATCTTCGGAACAAGCCCAAGATCATTAAAAACGGAGTCCGGATGAAAACTTGTTTGCATTCTCGGCTTTGGAAATATTATCGGTCCACTTCAAGATAGGGTCCACACCTTCCCATGTGTGGTATCCCCTCTATATTTGTGACCCTTAATATTTCCACCTTTTGTAGGCTTGCTCTTGTCGTTACCTTTCCAACGCAATTGGATTCACCTGATTTGGAGTTCGGACGAGAAAGTTATTGCATTTCAGGATTTGCTGCTCTGCTGGTTTTTCTGTCCGGAGTCTCCGTGGTTTTGGTCCGGAGTCTCCGGCCCCTGGTTTTGTGGCTCAGTGCCTCGCGCGCGGCGCTTGCGGTATCGAGGCCGGAGTAGGTCCGGAGTTTCCCCGGAGTCTCCGCACTGGCCGGAGTCTCCGGCCTTCGTGGTCCGGAGTCTCCGGTGTAAGGTTCTCTGCTCCTTAGGGCGGCACTTGCTGTATAGGGGTCCGGAGTTGGTCCGGAGTAACCCCGGAGTCTCCGCCCTGGCCGGAGACTCCGGCCTTCGTGGTCCGGAGTCTCCGGTGCAAGCTTCCTGCGTCGCCTTTTTTCTGCTCTTCTGGATCCGGAGTCTCCGCACTTTTGGTCCGGAGTCTCCGCCCGGGCCGGAGTCTCCGGTCTTCGTGGTCTGGAGTCTCCGGTCTAAGTGGCTGCAACGGCTCTTTTTCTGGGAATACCCCTCCACCTACCTTCAGCCACTTAGCTCTTCCAAGCACGTTTTTTCCCTTCTCTCTCCTCCATTGTTGACCTTGGAAAGCTTGCCCCTCTCCCAATTCCTCCCATGATTCTTGCATATCTTTGAGGGATTTGAGAGAGGAGATCTAGATCTACATTTCCACCAATCCATTCCTCCTCTTAGTGAGGGGAACCTAGTAGATCTTGATCTTGGAGTTCTTGGTGTTTCTCCTCCTTTGTTCTTCCTCTCTTATTCCCCCATAAGCATTTGTTGCTTTGTTGGAATTTGAGAGTGAAGGACTTGAGCACTCCGTGTGCTCTTGCCATTGCTTTTGTGCATCGGTTTGCTCTCTCCACGAAGATTCGTGGAAGTGAAAGTTCGTGAGTTTGTTACTCTTGGGTCATTGGACCCTAGACGCCTTTTGTGGCGAGTGGCGCCTTTTGTGGCGGTGCAAGGCCTTTTGTGGCCACTTGGGAGCTCCCGATCCTTTTGTGGGTTGTGCCTCAAGTTTGTTGTAAGGGACTCGATTTCCGCCCAAAAGGAAATCAATAGTGGAAGGTGAATCGAGCTTTTGGGCAAGGTTCATCGGAGAATAGGGTGAGGCCATTTGTGGCATCTTGAGTTTGATACTCACACCCCTCCAACGAGACGTACTCCCCTAAAAAGGAGGAACTCGGGAATACATCGTCGTCTCCGCGTGCCTCGGTTATTTCTATACCCGAGCTCTTTACTTATGCAATTTACATTGTGATAGCCTTCGTGTGTGAAGTTATATATCTTGCTATCACTTTGTTGCTTGTCTTGCTTAGCATAAGTTGTTGGTGCACATAGGTGAACCTAGTTTATTTAGGTTGTTGGCTTGTTAATTTAAACACCTAGTTTTATTCCGCAATTAGCAAGCCTAAACCGCGAAAAGTTTTAAACGCCTATTCACCCCCCCTCTAGGCGACATCCTTGTCCTTTCAGGTAGGATCCCTATCGACGGCGTCGTGGAGGCGGCGATGGTGTCGGCGGTGTGTTTTGGGTCGGCGCGCCTCCCCTTCTACTGCGTGGCTCCTCGGAGCTCCGGCGTGGTGCGCTCGACTTCTGCAGGTCGCGGATCTTCGGATGCTTCGGCCTTCTCCAGGTCTCCGTCCTCCCTGCCGGCCGGCGAGGAAGACGACACCGGCGCTGTGGTACCTCTCCATCGCTTCTCCCCTTCATCGTGCGAGCACGCAGAGGCTGAGAAGGGCAACTTCCCGACCGCGAAGATATCGTCTGTGGCGTTCAAGGATGCGCCGGCGCCAGGTGGGTGCCGGTACGGCGATGCGGCGGCGCGTTCCCCTTCCGCGTCGGTGGTGGATGAGTGTTGGGATCCCAGGGACCCGGTTGTAATTTTTGGGTTTGTTGGGGTGTGTTGTACCTTCAATGCTGGCTAATAGATCTGGGGGTGTTTCCGCAAAAAAAAAAACACTTGATGCAAATCCATCTAGATATCTTACCACATCAAGCACATTTGACTGACATGTTGTACATGTAGGCAGGAACATGCATTATCTCTGTGTACGTGTGAGAGGTAACCACTGCAAGATACTCCTAGTAGTGATCTCTCCCCTAGTGACATCTCCATTAGTTAGTACCATTATCGTGCGTGTTAAGGCTAAGCAAAAGACTTTGGTGGGAGAACGAGTACCAGTTGTCGCCTACTAATCGCATAGACCAGGTCCTTGGAAGACGCGTTTGTCCGCCCAGCTGTCTCGTACACCAAGTCCATAGTGTGCTCTTCTTTTTCTGGTTCTGTGCTTTGCTCTCGGCGCGAAAAAACAGAAGGAAAGAGGTGGGCAAGGAGGACTGTCGTTTTCAGGTGTGCGATTTCCAGTTCTAGAAACGTTGAGCACAATCTCAGCAAAATATAGTTCATCCATCGCGTGGTACACGTGATAAGCTACCTCAAACCTATAAAAATATATATATATATATATATATAGTTCATCCCCACACAACAAACACAACTGTATAATTCAGGGTTAATATTTATCAGATGACTTTTCGACAGTACGAATGTCTCCTGAACCTGAAAGAAGAAGGCGTGTAAATCAAATTGTCTCCTGGATCAATTTTGTGAAAAATAATAAAGCCCATCAAATTTCAAACCCCAGATTTGACATTAATATTTCTCATTTAAGTCGAATATTTTTCAGTGGGAGGCGACGTTTCCGTCGACAACGAGATGCATGTGGTGACTTCGTCAATCTCAAGACTCAACCCACCGACTTAATCTCTCGTATGTGCTCATAGGAGTAGGGTGTGCGTGCGTTCATGGGGTGAGTGTGCACACGTGTAGTAAGCATCTGCGTTTGTACTATGTTTCAAAAAATAGTCGTTGCGTCTTGATTTTTTTTTTGAATCATCGTTGCGTCTTGATGGGCGCGCTGTAGTCGGATTGGATTAGATCACGCACGGTCAGGCTTAGTTAACCGTTCTCTAATCGGTAGCTTCTCTAATCGGTAGCTGTAATCAAGCGGAGGTTGCTGGTTTGTCTTCACCGCCATTTGAAACAGATGAGCGTCCGCATGTGATAGAGAAATGGATTACGCCCCCATCCGTCGATTGTTAAGACTTGCAGATCGAATTAATCTGTCTTGTTGGACAATTAGAATGTCATGGCATTTCATCTGAGGAGGGACACATGTAATTCTCTTATAGTAATATCAGTTAACTTGTAATCTGAGGTCAACATAATTGTTCTTTAAGGATTTTTTTGGAAGGCCGGGTGCATTTGTTTATTTGAAAATACCTCCTCGGTCTCTTAGGGTGTGTTTGGCACCTCAGTATTTTAAAAGTATTCTCACAATACTACGGTTTCTAAAAATATTATAGTTTGAAACACTTTGAAGTGATTGGCTCTAATAAACATTGCATTTTTTAAACAAAAGTATCTCAAACTGTGGTTTTTTTGAAGTATTGGAGAAAGAGGTCGGACCCTCTTTTTTCTAAAACTGAGAAAGAAGAAAAACCGTTGTATTTGTTCGCCAAGCGCTATAATATTTTGGTTTTGATATACTTTAGTTTTGAAAATACTGAGCTATCAAACAGAGCATTAGGCTTTATCTGGTATATTTCTCTCTCTTTTGTGCCACTCGTGCGTGCCCTGAAAGGCCTTCTCGTGATTTTTTTGTAAGATTTCCTTTATGTGATCTTTGTCTCAGAAAGAGCTTTTGGCTCCCGAGCACCAGTGCTCCTGCCAGTTAAAAAAAAATCGCAAATCGTATTTATGAGTTTAAAAAGATTTTGAAAAAAATCATGCATGTTCTTAATGCAAAATATTTTGTATCATTGGCTACACAAAAATTACAAAAGTTGTAAATTTTAAACTATACATTATACGCTATACTTAAATATGTACATTTATTATTTTTGTGTAGCTCAAAAAGTAATGTATTTTGCATTGCGATTTTCCACCCTTGTAGGATATATCATTAAGAATGCGCATGTTTTTCAGATTTTTTGAAACTTTTAAATATAGTTTTTGATTTTTTGAAAATGGTGAGATCACTGGAGCTCGGGAGCACCAAATCTCTACTCTCTTTGTCTAGTCTATATTGATATAGTCTACTACAAAATAATATACTACCTACCTACCAGAAATGCATCCACCTGGAAATACTAGTTGGCAGATGCAGTCAGAATCCATTTTATATGGCACTAGTGCTAATGTATTAAGGGCTCTAGCTAACTACTAGTGTCAGCGTACAAATGATTGGAGACCAATCGCTTTCACATGCCGCTGTGGAGTGGATATGCGTGAGTCGTGTCTGGCTGGCAACCATTTGTGGAAAAAGAAAAAGAAAGATCAACACACGGAGACATGTCATCAAACAGCAACTGCATGTCTGGTTGCCCAGCTTATATATAGTCTCTAAAATACTAAATGTGTATTGGATATTCATATTCTGATGTGCCACCTGGATCCACATGTATATGTGCATTCTTTCTGACAGAGTGCAGAGTATAATTATAGAAATGCTGGTGAGTGCCAGGTATGTTCCAAGAAGTACAGTACAATACATATCCTCTGTAAGAGAAGAAAAAGACAGCAAGTGCATAAGGCAAATGAAGTAAAAACAAGCACACAAAGGTCCAGATACAAGAGGGCAAATCAAGTTCTAAAAGCTTTGAGCTAAGCAAATCTAGAGGCAAAGCTAGAGACAGTACTCAAAATCTGATGACAAATAAAGCCCTTGTCACTGACTGTGCTTGGAGATTAATCAAAGAGGACGTATAGCAACAGCTTTGCGCAGGTTTCAGAAAGCAAAAATAATACAGTATATCGTCCTCGAACAACTTTGTCACGAGCCTTATTACCTGATTAAGTAAAGCATATATGTCCCTCACCCGACAACAAACTATTATTATCCACCGTGGGTTCTTCACTCTTTGGATCGTCTCGACCTCGCACGACCTTGTGTTCAGTACAGAATCATGCTCTGTCATGCATAAAACTTCCCAAGCTCAAACAGTCAAGCTCTCTTCTTCTCTCTTGGATAGCCATGCCTGTACTGGTCCATCGTTTGAGTTGAGTGCAGAGTCGACATTCTGCTCGTGGATCAGCAAAGGAAGTCCTTTTCTGGGAGAGTGCAATGCTGTTGTTGTATCTTTCACATGCAAACTATTGCCAAGTAATTTTTTTAAAAAGTGCATAAATCGAGAGAGAAATGTTGCTGTATATATCCAAAGAAAATAAAAACAAGACGCCCACCGTGGGGCTCGAACCCACGACCACAAGGTTAAGAGCCTTGCGCTCTACCAACTGAGCTAGACGGGCTAGGACGGTAATTGTAAAATGTAGGTGTATTTCTACCGAGCCTAGCCTACCGGTAATTAATTGAAACTTTGCTAGTACAAATTAGAGTAGTTGCTTATTTGGCCAGTTAAAAGTCATCAAAGTTAGGGAATATACATTTGAGTGATGCTGCATGCAAATCAAATCAGTATATGCAATCAATTCAACGGCCTTAAGTAAATAACCGGGGTTACAAATTTAACAGACTAAAGTTAAATGTCCACATTATTATCTTCCATAAATGACATAGTTCATATCTTCTTTCAAAACTGATTGCAGTGTACAACTCACACAAACAAATATGCAACACAGAATTCTATCATGCAATTAGAGTGGTATCCATGCGATATAATATCAGAATTATTACACCATGCATATATTCGAGATAGGATCACACAATCATAGGTTTGCCATTTATTTTTCTTAGGCATCATCAATCATCATCCATGTTTATAAGAGATGGTCTAGCCTTTTTGGAAGTGCATCTTCTCAAAGATCTAAGCCCTTTCGGATTGGTGAGCTTTTGTTGTTCCACCGAGTGCTACCTGTTCAGTCCATCTATAAGCTTCGTGCTGTCACTTTTTTCAGTTCGCTTGTTGTCAATCTATTAGCAAAGTTTTCTTCTTCTCCCCAATCCTGCTATCCATACTCTCAAGTTTAGGAAATTTTGTTTTATAATAGGATTCAAGTTAACATATTTTGCTTACAAGACTTCTACCAAAGCAGAAATTGCACCCTCATAACTATAAGTAAGCTCAACTAATGATTTGTCATTGTGATCACATAATCTGTTAACATAGCTAAAAAACTCCATTCACAATGTAGCAAGCAAATGTCAGTCTACAGTTAAACGAACATCACGCTTTGCTAGAAGAAGCAACAAATTTCAACCAGAGGAGCATGCCTAAGGATAATTTGACAACAACAAGATCAGACAGTACCTCGTTCAAATCTAACTACAGAAAAGAACTAGGGAGTAAATCTACAAAAGAATGAATAAGATCAGTTTACTACATACTAATTATAGCATACAAGCATCAACGGAAATGTTTTGGATTTGCAAGCTGGTATTTATGGTACTTATTGTTTATGAATGAAGAGGTAAAAAAAATAGCACCACGGCTACACCCACCGTGGGGCTCAAACGGCTGACCACAAGGTTAAGAGCAAGCAAAGATAGGTTTGTATGATTTACAGAAATGGATAGGTTTGTCTTCAAACTCATGTTCGCTTCGGTATAAACAAGCAAGCAAAGAGAAATGTGGTTATAAACAACAAGCCGTTGGAATGCAGAAATCAAACCGCAAGAGCTTCAGAACAGCGAAGGTCAAATGGTATTTCGCTCCCAACACGATGGTTTAAATCCGACTCTGCCCAGTTTGGCACCACAACTTTCTCAGAGTACGTGCAAAAAAATTGCCTATGTGGGAGGAGCCTACTCATAGCCGTTACAGCAGCTAAGTGCCACAGAGGGCTTAAGTGTTCTTCCGGGTGGTTACTATACACACCACATCAATAAGAAACCACTAAAGTAGTCTAAGTTCTCTCAATAGTATGAGGCTCCCGGTCAGTTCAATAAGCGCAAATAGCAGGAGCAAGATCCACGATAGCAGAAGCCATCAGAGGTATTTCGGGCGCCGGGACAGTCTCTTCAGGTTCACATTCTCCTGGAGTAGAAAATTAGGAAGTTTCACAAGATCAGACCACAGTAGGTCTATGTACGAGCACTGAAATTTATAACTGAGAGAAAATAGCAATATGAAAAATACCTGACTCTGATCATGAACATATTCGACGCGGAAAACGCATCTGCATCCCCTTATATCATGCTGTTTCCTCTGGATATCCAGAACATGTGCATCAAAATGCAATGCATCATCATTGCTCTCCTGCCATACAAATTGCAACAAGAAAATAAATAAGTTGAGAGGGAGGGGATGGTATGCTGATGGTATCAGATATTGTGAAATGCTACTCAAGGTTTATCGTTACCCACGTACCTTGAAGCACAGGACAAGATCTCCTTTGACAATGGTTCGGCATTCTGAGGACTCCAGCGGAATGGATTGCTGGCGGATAGCCTTCCTGACATTTATCCACTCATCCTCTTCAGCCCCAAATCCATTAAACCTCACCCGGACTTCCTACAACAGCAATGCAGAAATGTTGGGTTACACAAGGGGATAGCAATGCAGAAATACTGGGTTACATAGAGGAACATCAATGTACAAATATTGGATTACATGAGGAACAGAAATGGAGAAACCACAACATGAAATAACAGACGCTTCCCTACTCAGTCATTAAACAAGTCATGGACGTAACATATAAAATGCTCGTGTATGAGAGAAATTAATTATTATCCTTACAACTTCGCCTGAACTTGTCTTACGGTGTGCCAAAAATACGGCAATGTCGTACCTGCGTACCACAAATCAATATGAAATTTAGTTTTGCTGCCAGAGAAACAAAATAAAGATAAAAACTTGATACCCAACCAAAGCATGTGAGCACACCCTTCGGGTATAATACTATAATTACAGTGATTAAGATTCCTGCACCATGGCAATAACGTTAATAACATTAAGGAAGTGCAAGCTATCCTAATCAGACAGCCAGAACCAAAGGATATAAGACATCCAGGTACCGTTGCCAACGATTTGTCGGACCACTACGGTAGATTAACAAATTGTTATGATCGACTTGGATGCTCATTAGCTAGAAATATTAAAGCAAAGTTCAGACTACTCAGGGTTGACTTGTATTATTTATCAATATATATTCACCATTATAGCCATGCTGAATTGCACATGCCCAAATCTCCTAATAAAACTGAGGACAACATAACTTAACAAATCTAGATTGCTTCATACGATCACTCGATTACTCGCAAGACAACTGAATGGGGTAAGGGAAAGAAGAATGAAATTGCTGCAAATAATAGGGGAAAGGGGAAAAGAAAAAAAGGAACAGAATTGTCGCAAGTAAAAGAATCCTCACCATGCAGAATCCCTTGATGACCTAGCCTCAAACTGCAGGTCTTCAAGTTCAGGAACCTTATCTATACTCTCTGAAAAGAAGCCAGCGCGTAATTTTTTAAGTAATGGTACAACCGTACAAACACCAAGCATAAGTTCTAACATACAAATACTTCGGGAAACCTTTGAGTAAATCCGGGGAAAGTGCATCCTCATTGTTTGAAATACTTGTATCAAGAGCTAGAACTTTTTCTTCAGAAGGCTCAGCCTTTAGTTCAGAAACTAACACATGAGCCTCCGAGGCTAAAGTCTTTTCTTCAGAATGTGAAGCCTTTATCTCAGAAACTAACACATGTGCTTCTGAGGCTAAAGTCTTTTCTTCAGAAGTAGTAGGCAAGCACGTAGGTTTAGTAGTTGTAGTTGATGCTGGGAGCTTATCAATAAACCATCCCCGAACCTGTTGAAAGACATGTCATACGAACTCACTTGGTGAAACATGGACAACTCAAAAAGACATTGTCACCTGTGTTGCCTGTAGTGCTCTACTTCCGGTTCGAGCTGCAGAACGACTGCACACGGGAGCAGAAAATGAGATCAATTATCACAAGTGTCACTTATAATCTACTACATTTAAGTATGCTTCACAGATATAAGGGTGAGTTTTGAATCACCCTTTGTAAATACAGTCATGTCATGCTTAGAAAGAACAAAATAATTCACTTCGATCATCCTATTAGTTTCTCCCAAAAATTGCAACTGATGTATATACTCCCTAGGTTAAGAATCAATAACACTGCATCATAATTCACAACCTAGCAGTCCAGCACTCACTTAAATTCTTCAGCAAGCTTCTCACAGAAATTATCATCCAGGACTTTTCTTTTCTTCCTGAAACCAACTTTTCCATCCTTGCAATCTGTACCAAGAAGTACTTCTAATTAGCAATCGCTAGCATTACAAATAGTGAAAAAGACAGGTAAGAGGCATGACATGATAAGAAAAATGGCTATTGAGCTGTTCCCAAAATACCAACATGCTGCTATGGCATATTCTTTGTTTACAATCATCAAGACATGACTAAAAAATAGGATAGGAATGGGTGACATCCAGGTAGTAGTGTTAAATTACATAGCAAACTAAACAATCCAATAATGCTCCGACATGTACTGAAGCCATGCCGATTTTCAAACACGGTATGCAGCTTGGACGCAGCGCCTGAGGTAACATATATGCAACATAGCACAACAGTAACTCCTTGCATAGTAGTAACATTATATTCTTTAGAGGACCCATAACAAACTCTCAATCTGGGTAAACCGAACTACGAAGCACTTAATGATAGCACTATGCCTTTGTTCTCAAATGGATAAGCAATATAAGAAAGAAAATGCACTTGCAAGGTTTCGCTGCCTTGTGCCAGATAACTTGAATCCCTTTGAAGGGAGCTATTTAGGGCCAGCTTGAATGGTTTTCTATTAAGGAGCGAACATAAATTAATGTTTGTTGGCTCTTATTAGTACATGTAGTAGAAGAGGAATGTTAAGAAAGATTTCTCAATAACTGCAAAAAGAACAGATTTTCAATCCAAATCAAGCTGTAATAGATATTTTTTACTGCTCCGCTGGTGATGGATCCCCTGATCTCATGGAAGTACCAAATTCAACCTATGTGCTATCACATATTCACATCTACTCCCTCCGTTCCAAATTACTTGACACACATTTGTCTATACATGGACGTATTTAGACACTAAACAAGTATAGATACATTCATATTTGTACAAATCCAAGTCACCTAATGTGGAACGGAGGAAGTACATGACAACGAAGAGGAAAAATAAGCTGTCCATATTCATTTACAAATAAGCAGTCAACACACATGCGAGATGTTGTTTACTAATGAAAAACCCGAAAGGAATCACCTCAATCACCATAACTAAAATTAGGTCTCACCTTCCAATGTTTTCTCACAATCAAAGAACTCATTTGCTATCTACAAATTGAATAATGAAATGCAATGTACCCCAGCAACTCCATTCCCAATGTTGCGTGGACTGATCACCTGAAGTCCCGAACCAACATTTGCTCCAACCGTTTGAGATTGGGGATCACCCCTAATAAACCAAACCCTAGTCATCAGAGACGACTTCGTTACAGCAGTACCACCAGTGTCACAGTGTGCCACCCAACAACACGACATTGTGCAACCGGAGCAGGGACGATCACAATAAGAAGAAGAATCAACATTCATGCCCCGAAGGCAGCATGCACCGCCCGAATGTTGTTCACCAGCATATGCGGCAAAAAAAAAGTTTCAAAATAAGTTTTTTAGAGCATCAATAGCCCGATAAATCCACCCCTCTCGAAAGGGGGTTTCCTTTCACCAAGAGATCTCCCTGATGGAACCCGCAACGAGGGCAAGGGAAAACCCCCGCACAAAACCCAAGAAAGACCACCGCAAGAACGCAATGGGACAGCATCTAAACGGCTGGATCGCATCAAACGGTAAGCATCTTCTCCTGATTGAACCGGGGAGAGCAACTTCCTTCTCCGATACCACAAATACAACCAGTACGGGGGATGTCCAGGACGCAGCAAAGAGCACCCACTACATCAGGGAGTCGAATGGGGGGGAAAAGGGGTGGGGATGAACGGCGCTGTACCTCGGTGGGCGAGAAGCGGGTGCTGGATCGCCGCTCCATGGCTCGCCGGCGGCGAGGTGGAGGCCGGGCGCCGCGAGGACGGTGAGGGGGAGAGGGAGGCGGCGGCTCAAGTCCAACCACCAGCGGCCAAAGGCAATTATGGAGAGTGGAGGGAGCAGAGCAGGATGCGCCGAGCGTGCAGGTAGAGAGACAATGTGAGTAGAGAGGAGAAGCAGGAATCCAGGAAAGTGGGGTACCCCACGGGAAGCGGGGTGGACCCCGCTTGGGCGGGTCTGACAGACGGAAGCTACCAGAGCAACTTGAAAAAAAAAATCGTCTCTCACCCAAGCCATTCTATGAGGTGCAAGTAATTTGGTAATAATACCAAAGTTTAACATAATCATATTATGGAAATCTCTAAAGCACTGAAACACATTTTTTCAATCCAATACACCCAAGTTAGCAACCGGTCCAGTCATCCGTTAAGGAGATCCCATCGCACCCCCGATCAATCATCTTCTTCTTACAAATGACAGTTTGCTTCTCTTCACGAAAATACCGTTGCTTGTGAGGTTAAGGATGATTTACAATCGTATTGGCAAGCTTTGGAGCAAAGGGTAAACCTCAACAAATGATCCATACATTTTGGTAAAGGAGTTTCAGAACAGGTCTCTGGTGATATTAAAATTTTCTAATAAGTGCCTAGTGAATCCCTACCAAAGAAGCACCTAGGGATGCCAACGGATTTTGGGAAGTCAACAAATGAGGCCTCTAAGTATAACAAGGATAGAATCTGGAAAAATGTCCAACGATGGATGGAGCATGAGGCAAAGGGGTTCCAATAAAGTTTGGTAACTCACGCTACAAGCACATTAACTCCATGATCAGGAGTTTTTGGTGGGGTTCGAAGTAAGGAAAACAAGAACCTCACTGGGTATATTGAGCGGTTTTAAAGACATGGAGCACTTGAACTTGGAGCTTCTAGCTCGCAAAGCGTGGAGATTACTAATTAACTGGCCCTACTTCTCCAAGCGAGGCACCAGATAAGGAGTTGAAACGAAGTTGATCCGACAGTCGAGGAACCAGATGAGCCAATCGGTGTGCCTGGTGGGGTCCGGTGCACAGAGGGGAAAATATGTGCCCTCGTACCCCATCTGGCCTCCTTTTGTGCGTCCAAGTTTTCGTCCTTAAAATCCCCGGCGTGTTTGAGTTCACGAAGGTTTATGAAAGTAAAAAAAATATGATAAACGGGATTTTACTACATCATAGAGTTATAAACCAAAATGGGAGGATTTCAAGGTAAATCCCCTAAATTAGTAAAAATATTGGTGGTAACTCGTATATGATGCAAATATATGGGATATTAACATACCAAACTTCAAAATTCATACATATGTTTAGACGTGTCATTATGGGTAGCCCTTTGGTGGTGACTTGCATCTCATATGATCTAAGTGGACCGAGCAGCCGAGCAAAAGCGGAGGAAATACATGAAGAAAACATTATGATGACTTGTGTGTGTTTCATCAATGTTTTTTTCCCTTTCAAATCTAGGGTTGGCCATGGCCCATAGGTAATGCCAACTCGTTCGGCTTGTGCTCCCATCCCAAGTCTTCTTCCACTACCAAGTTTCTAAAATAACCACCACATGTGGATGAGTTGGTTTTCTTACAAACGACGGCACACTTTACCAACATTTTGTTCCAACCAAATTGGATGCGTTGCATATATTGGTGTTTTTGCTACATTATATGTTTAAATTTATGCAAACAATGTTACATACACGTAAAAAAAATGATGCCTTCGGTTTTTAATTGTTTCGATGATTGGACGTCCCAGATTGATTCACTTAAGGGGATCGGCTGCTTTCTCCCCAAATCAGCCGTGTGCCATCTTTATTGATGCTTTGATAATTTATTATATACATATATATCTCTGAGGTTAAGTTTATTTTATATTTATTAGTACTAGTTATTACCTGGTAGGGAGCCGTTTGGACTAGTTGATACCTTTGTTAAGAAAAATGGAAGCGAACGAGAATTTATATATATGCGTGTCTAAATAATAGACAAATGCGGGGATAGCTCAGTTGGGAGAGCGTCAGACTGAAGATCTGAAGGTCGCGTGTTCGATCCACGCTCACCGCATTCTTTCATTTTTTGCGAATGTGCATTCTTTTGTTTTGTTCCGTTTAAACCTTGGCATGGATTAGCCAGGTTCAGAGACAAGCCCGTGTACGAAACGGACTAATTAATACTGGTCAAGTGCACTAACCTCCGAGAATCCGAGTTCGAGTTCAAACATGGACGCCCAGCGAGAACGCGTGAGCTTCCATCCTGATCTCCGAGATCGAGTTCGAGTCCAAACATGGACGCCCAGCTGATCATTGGTTCCTCATAAATGGAAGCCGTGCCCTTCGTTGCTGCACAGAAAATTTTCGCTTACATCCCCATCTCCCTCCCAATCACCTTCCCAGTTCCCACATCCTCTCGGCCCTGTTCGTTTCTTGCGCCATCGCCCGTCGGGGAGACAGAGTCGAGCCCCATGGAGATCGGCAGCCGGAAGCGCAAGTCCGCGACGGAGACAGTCGGCCCGGAGCGCGCGCGGGAGGTTGTTCGGCAGCCGTCCGTGCTCAGGCGGAAGCGTGCTCAGGCGGGGTGCGAGGCGTTTGACATCAAGACGGAGGACGCCCTCGGCTTTGGCGCGCGGAACGTCCTTCAGCAGCGTTTTCAGTCGGAGCTCGGCGCGGTCCGTCGCCTCGTCCGTAAAGCGGCCGCCATGCAACGATCTGAGACGCCTCCGGCCAAGAGGATCAAGCCGTCCCCTCCTCGGGTAATCAAGGCGGTCAAGAAGATGACGGATGGTGAGAGGGAGCAGCTGAAGGCCGACCTGGCGAAGCTAGCGTCGGAACTCCCCGATCACATCATGGAGTTGTTGAAGAAGCAGAGCCGTGCAATCCGCGGCGGCGAAATGGAGATCGACATCGACGCCGTCCAGGACGATGCCATCCTGGAGTTACGGGAGCAGCTTGATGAGTTCGTTCGAGAGAAGATGACAGATCAAGAACACCAAGGCGGCAATATGATGGTCCAAGAAGAGGAGGAAGACGTTGACATCCTTGGCGGTGTCTCCCCCTTGGCGATCGCACCGGCGCCGCTGCAGCTCGCCGAAGAGGAGGACGAGGACGTGGACATCTGCGGCGACACTTCACCGGTGGCGACGCCGAAGAATCTTGGCGGTGACGCAATCTGCAGCGGCAGCCCTAGCTCCAGCAGCAGCAGTGACGACTCTGATTCGCATTCAGACTCAGACTCCGCAAGCGACAGTGATTCAGACGAGAGCGTCGACAGTCCAGCTCCGGCAGAGCGCGCCACCACGCCTCCAAGAACCGAGCTGATCGCCCGCGCCAAGGAGTCTCTGGAAAGGCAGCGGAAGGAGGAGGCGAGACGCAGGGCAAGGGAGAAGGCCCGTCAGGACGTGCTTGAGGCAGAGAGGACGGCCATGCCCACCGAGACGATACACTGGACGGTCATCAAGAGCTTCGGCATCCACGAGTACGGCGTCGGCCCACACAGCTTGTTGCGGCTGCTTGGTCTCTCCCTCAAGGTTGAAGAATACGGCATCGAGCAGCAGCAGCCTCGTCAGAGTTTGGAAGAAGAGTTGGAGGAAGGGGAGATTCGGTTGTGATCTTCTTGGCTAGCAAGATGCTGACACTTTACTTTGCTGATTCCTTTTTTTTTCGACAAGGAGTCCTTGTGTTGTCTTCAAGAAAGAAAGCGTGTAAATCATGTAGAATGTATGCTAAACATGACTGAATATAAGAAATTATTTGATTCATTAATTGGATTATCAGCCAAATTAGTTATCTCTGTTTTGTACATGTTTGGAGTGCATAAAACTGTATTTCTCAATTGCTCCATTTCTGCACAAGAGTGGTTAAGAAAACGGAAAACTGATTTAACATGAACTACTTATACAAGATCATCACTATTTCTCTCGGAGCACGACATTCCATTCCTTCTCTGAATGCCAATGTACGTGAGCTTATTTAGTCACTGCCTCACCGGATATTAAATGGATTTACAATATGAGAAATGCCACTAATATGTTTTTTTACAGACATCCCACTTTCAACATTTCATTAACTTCACCTTGGTAGTCTCTATTTCCTGACAACTGTTGGATTTCTATCCTCTCTAACTTGCTGTCTCACCAACGCAATGTGTCCTTTCGTCATCGACAATAGTTTTCTTAGTGCAACTGGTGGCACATCTGTGGTTGAATTCTGGAATGGATGGATGGCAGAGGTTTACGATTGTCTTCTGTCAGACATGGTATTCTTGAGTTAGTTTTGTCAGGTTCAAACCAAAGCGTTTGCTGCACTCTGACCATTGAGAATGAGTAGTCTTGCCCTACCTAAAACATGCTTAAAGTAACTTTTCATCTTGAGAATCAGCATACAAAAAGAAGTATGCAGGAACCTCGCAGACGGACAAATGAGATTGCTCATGCCGACTACTATGAGTGTTGTCTGATAAATGGTGTCTTAGCGTTCAGAGGGAAGCACACTATTGTGGTGTCACCACAGTGGTGATGCTGGCCCAAGGCCATGTAAGATCAACGCAGTGAGTTCGATGGATGGGTAACACAGTATGATTCATTCTGGCGGAGGGAGTTGATTCGTTCTGGCTCTGTTATAGGACTGGCAAGTAAACATCACTTTGTTCAAGAACTGCCAATAGTAGAACTGTCTGATAGTCTGATTTGAGTGTGCAGGGATAGGAACATTTTAGGAGCTTGGTGATTCAATCTATCTTGGAAGAAAGGCAGCAACAGCTATGCGATTTTGTAAAATTTGTGACTGGCAAAAGCTTCACTGAGAGAGGCATTATGTTAACCCAGTACAATTTCGATACTGAAACAAAGCAACAGCACGACATAACTGACAACTAACTATTCATTGATCGTCATTACTCGATCAAAGTTTGACATAGACGAAGAAAAAAAAAGTCACCCAACACTTCTGGAAACTCCATCTTTTACCAGGCTTAAACAATTTACAAGGGTTAAAGCACATTAAGAACCAGAACCAACCAGAGGCACATCATCACTTCATAATTGCATAACATAATTCAGATTTGAAGCAGCAACCAAATCATAGGATCCAACATAGGAGTCATCCAATCAATTCACATTACCCATAGATGACAGCTCGATTAGGTCTCAAACCATAGTGCGGTTTAATTTAGGCAACAGAAACAAAACTGCAACCAGTGAAGTACTCATTACACCTCCATAGCCTACGGAGGAAAGACGAAACCAGTGTTCAAGAACTTGATTCAAAAGCACTACAGTAAGAAGGCAGCAACATTTTACTCCTGAAAACAGGAAAAACAACCGCTCAGCGCAGCCTCCTGGCCTCACGCTCAGACTCGAGCAGGGTGAGGATGTCGCCCTCACGGACAGGGCCCTTGACGTTCCTCATGATGAGACGGTTCTGGTCATCCAAGAACTTCACTCTGACCTGGGTCACCTGACCCCTGGAGCCGGTGCGGCCCATCACCTTGACCACGACGGCAAGCTTGACCTGAGTGTCCATGCTGCACAAACAGAAGGCACTGGATTAGGCAACGCAAGAGCGCAGTCAGAAGTAGCTAGAGTACAATTCAATTGCTCTAGTGCAGGCACAAATTCTGTGTTCACAATTAATTCTAAACACACAGGCTAGTACCCATGTATGTAGATCAAAATAAAAGTGAAACAAGTGCCTAGATACAACAATTTCACTGGTGTGTACATTTTGTAGCCTATCAGAAACATGCAATTAACAGTTCCATGTTTTGCATGTGGGGAGGTATATCTAATCAGGTCAAAACAGGCAAGCTTTCTGGGAAATCAAGCAAAAGACATCAAAGTACAATATCATGTTGCCCTGCCTGCTGTCCAATGCCAATATAGCTAAGATTAAACGATTTTTTCGACATAACTAATCGCAATTCCTCCTATATAAATCCTCAACAACAAGAACAAGCAACTGAAATACAACGGAAATAGTTTTTTCGCCAATTTTGCAAGTACAAAACGCGGGCCTATTCGAGATCTAAACACCAGCTACACGTATCCGCACAAACCCAGCAATACAAGTTGAAACCAGGAGAAAGATCTCCCTCCGAACGAAGCTAGGAAACGGAGTCATCAATTACAACAACTAATCACACGCACGCAGATCGATATCTAGGCCCTGAATCCGGCGAGGACGCGAGGTACAGGGGAAGGGGAGGGAGAGGACAAGAACCTTTCTTCGGATGTTGGCGATGGGCTATCGGTGCTTCTGGTACGACGAGGGAGGAGGAGGCGGAGGCGGCGCGAGGAGGGCTTTGGGGAGGCGCGAGGGAGGAGGCGGCGCGACGATGGAGGCGGAGGCTTATGATACCCTAACGCTTCTCCAGTCTATCACTGCCGGTGCGCTTGGGCCTTGGTGTCGTTCTCTTAAGCGAGCTGATAGTCTTGGCCTCTTGGGCCTAAAGCCCATCCCGGTGCTAGCCCTCGTTTCCCCACCAGCACAAAAGGGTATCGCTAGGCGAAGGTGATAGCCAAAGGAACCTTTTTTCATGTGATTTCCTTCCCTTCCCAAAGGGAAATTTAGGCATCGCGCGAGCGTGCCACGTGTTGCCCATATGAGGAAGCGAAAAGGAGCACGATAGCACATCGGTCCCCGCATCGGAGCTGAAGCTCGCGTCCGCGTTCGATTGCTGCGCGAGCGTACGCACACCAAGCCAACCGTATGCACGTTGGTCACCTGTCCGACCGCGTACGACGCAGGAAGCTCCTCGCGTACGTGTTGCTGCCGGGCGAAGCCCCCCGCGTAGATACTGTACGATCGCATGGGAGGTTGTACAGGTTGCTTTCCTGTGTACAATTGTAGCATCTATTGTACAGAATATTATTTTTCACCTTTTTTACTCGTACATTATACAGATTCGATTAAATATCAAGTTGTACATGTATGAATATCAAGTTGTACAATAAGCCAGTAGTTGTACAAAGGACGATGTACAAATTAAACAAAACAAGATGTACAAATTAATAGAATTGGGAGTACAAAAACATACGGTGTACAAACTATACAGAACAGGTTGTACAAAGTATACAGAACACGAAATACAAAAAAAACAATGACACAAGTAGTACAAGTACACATAAAATGCAGTATAAAATTGCATAAACAGAAATTACAAACTACACAAAAGTGGTTGTACAAAGTACATAGAACAGAATGTACAGACTATACAGAAACGGATGTACAAAAAAAGTTTGTCGAAACCTATCAACATGAGATCTAGTTTTAAAGATCTCGACGCGGGGATCTCAAAAATAAAAACGGTTCGTAATTCGGATTAACGGTTCTCAAGATATTTCGTTTTGAAATTTCGGTTTTGAAAAATAAAAGGGAAAAGTATCCTCCCACCACCGTATCACTTTCTCTCTCATCCTCCCCACGTTGCTGCGACGAAATGTATACCCACAGTGCTATCGGATGTACAAACTATACAGAACCGGATGTACACAAAAAAGTTTGTTGAAACCTATCAATATGGGATCTAGTTTTGAAAATCTCGACGCGGGTAGCTCAAAAGTGAAAACGGTTCGTAATTCGGATTAGCGGATTTAAAGATATTTCGTTTTGAAATTTCGGTTTTAAAAAATAAAAGGGAAAACTAGCCTCCCACCTCCCGTATCCCTTTCTCTCTCATCCTCCCCACGTTTAATCTGGTGGCGACACTTGGCCGACATGCAAACAACCACATGAGACTGAGCAAGGAGAAGACGACATTTGTCACGACGAGAGTGAGCGTGAGGTTCCCTTTGCAAAGGGAACTCTTTTTCTAGTGATTTCCGCACAAAAGGAAACACTGAGAATAGCATGGATTTTTGCCCCCTATGCATCCATGGCTTCTCAGAGCCTTGCCGAGTAGAAACGTGGACTGAATCATGATCTGCACTACGTTTGCTTACTAATAATTTTCTAGCCTGCATGAGAGCACCAAAAAAACTACTATGTTTGGTAGCCTGTTGTGTTGTTCGCTGTTTTAGACTTTTTTTGGTACTAGTGCATTGCATGACGTTTGGTTATATGCAAAACCCGTGGTGTGGCAACCTTCTCGTCTGGATAGTAATTAGTAAACTTACCGATCACTCTACCAAGAATGTCAACACACATGGCATATCAGAAAAACTATCTCGGCAAGCATAATGACTTAAACTAATTAAACATGTTAATGGTGCACCACAAATTCAGCATAACAACTGCTTGTGATGCACCACAAGTTTAGTATCTTAGGGACTTAATATATATCACCTCGCAAAATATATAGACCTTGCAAAATATATAGACCTCGCATCAGTTTTAATAATTTCAACATAATTCTGAAATTACAGTACAGTTAATCCTTAGACACACAAAGTTGAATAAATTGAACAAGTTGAACTATAGAAACTTATCGGGACATATTTCCTACTCCATGAAAAAAGTTGTGTCTTTCAGCTATTCCACTCCATTAACTTGTGTTGGTTTGCGGAGCATCTCACACCTCCCTCTCCACTTCCATGTTGCTAGTTTGGATTTTGGAAGGGAGTTGCACCACCTTATATGTCAAGCTCTTCTGGAGTGAGGCGTTTTGGCTCCCGAGCTCCATGTAGCTCGTTTTTCAAAAAAAAAATAAAAAAATGCATTTTTACGTTTCCAAAAACCGGCAAAACAATATCCCAAATACAGATATTTATATGATTTACAAGTCTGCAAAGTTTCAAGGTGAAATACGTTGTATTGTGGTCGGAGCAAAAATGACAAATTAGTGGATGTGGGTAATGAACAATATGCAGATTTTGAAAAAATTCCGATTTGTCATTTTTGTGTAGCCCAAAATAAAACGTATTTTGATATAAAATGTTGCAAGCTTGTAGATCTAGACAATATCTACAACTGGTATTTTTTTTGACGATTCTTGGAAACTAAAAAGTGCCGATTTTGAATTTTTTGGAAAAACGAGTTACATGGAGCTCAGGCTCCATTTAGACTTTTTGAGCTCTTTCTGCCACTAGTATTAGCATGAAAAGAGGAGTCCTACACGCGTGATACTCCTCTGCCTCACCTCGTCACGAGGCGCCGCACCGCATCGGGTTTCGGGAATGAGCCGAGCTCGGACCAATGCATATGGTTCCACCTCGTTTCAGAACATGCGTGTCGTCGTCCAAATCTTCCCCATCCCTTGTTCTTACGTGCACCACCAGGAGGGGCAGTTAGTTCCGGAACCCCGCTTATCGTAATCATGTACGCGGGAGATTTGCAATCAGGTTTTAGGGGCGCACTTGCGTGACTACTCGGGAAATACGCTTGTTAAGAAATTGGAAGCAAACAACTCCTTTCGTTCCTAATTATAAGATGTTTTATCTATTTATTTTTATTCGGATGATCTAAAGGCGTTTCATTGTGTAGATTCTCTCATTTTACCCTGTATATAGACTACAAACTAAATATTGAAAACACACCTTTTAATTATGAGCGTCAAAGGAAATTAAAGATGGATGTCAAAAAATATAAACGAAGCGGGGATAGCTCAGTTGGGAGAGCGTCAGACTGAAGATCTGAAGGTCGCGTGTTCGATCCACGCTCACCGCATTGTATTGTTTTGTTCCGTATTTTTTTCCTCTTTGCCCATGGAGTTCAGAGACAAGCTCGTGGGGAAAACGGACTAAAACTGGTCAAGTTACCTAATCTCCCGGAATCCGAGTCCTAGCTCGAGTTCAAACATGGACGCCCAGCGGGAACGCGTGAGCTAATCATAAATGGACGCCGTCCTTCGTTGTTCGCTTCCATCCTGAAATTCCTGCTCCCTCCCGATCACCTTCCCACATCTTCTCGGCTCTGTTCGTTTCTTGCGCCATCGGGGAGACAGAGTCGAGCCCCATGGAGATCGGCAGCCGGAAGCGTAAGTGACTCGGCGCCGCGACGGAGACAGTCGGACAGGAGCACGCACGGGAGATCGTTCGGCAGCGGTTCCAGGCAGAACTCGTCGCCGTCCGGCGTCTCCTCAAGAAGGCGACCGCCGTGCCGGTGCCACGATCCGAGGAACCTCCGGCCAAGAGGAGCAAGAAGGCGTCTCCTCCTCAAGTGATCAAGCGCAAGAAGACGAAGGCGTCTCCTCCTCACGCAATCAACCGCAAGAAGATGACGAACGATGAGAGGGACCAGCTGAAGGCCGACGTCGAGAAGCAAGCGTCGAAACTTCCCTATCACATCATGCAGTTGTTGATGAAGCATTGCCGTGCCATCCGCGGCGGCGCGGCGACGAAATGGAGATCACATCCACGCCGTCCAGGACGAGGCCATCCTCCAGTTACGGAACTAGTCGTTCGAGAGAGGGCAGATCAAGAACACCTAAACGGCAAGATGACGATCCAAGAAGAGGAGGAAGACATTGACATCGTTGGAGGCGTCTCCCCCTTGGCGATTGCAACGGCGCCGCTACAGCCCGCCGAGGAGGAAGACGTGTGACGAGGGGTGGACTCGGCAAATCCCTGGGTTGCGTACCCCGGGTTGATTGAGGGGAAGAGAGATGAGCACTGGTGATCACGACGGCTGACAAGTAAGGCGTTTACCCAGGTTCAGGCTCCCGGAGGATAACACCCTACTTCCTGCTTGTCTGGTATTGAATGGTGAGTTGTGGCTACAATGGCGAGATGGCATCTCGCTAGGGTTTGTGGTGGCGGCTATGAGCGTACCCTAGACGAAGGACCCTCCTAGCCTTTATATGGTAGGCTAGGTCTCAGGTGAACGGTGCCGATGGCGCTTACAAGCATGGCTGGGGTCGCATGACCTAACGTCGACTATCTTGGGCCGCACGTCGTCCTCCTTGGGCCTTCCTTGGGCCCTCGTCATAAGGCTGATAGGCTTGGCGTGACCCAGGTGTCCCCACCGTGGGACAGTCGAAGAGTGACCCCACGACAGGAGCCCCCGAGTGCTTAGTCGAATCGTAGAGTCGGGTAAAGGACTCCTTCCTCCTGGGCACGCCGTCGGGTTCCTGAAAGGAACAAGTAAAATTAGTCGACTCCGGCCGTTCAGGGCTTATGGAGGATTCCTTAGTCGAACCGTCGACTGCTGGGTAAAATACTGCGTACAGCCTTAGTCGGTGATTTTTCGACTGCTGTTGTTTTGAGTCACTCGGGAGCGCGAACAGCGCTCCCGATGGGAGTAGCCCCCGAGATTAAGCTGAATTGCTTGCAATTGAGGTTAAACTCAATTTTCTTCAGTCGAAAAGCCCGCTCCCGATGGGAGTAAAGAAGGGACTCGACCTGTTGGAGTCGCGACTGGCTTTGCGTGACTTACTGTGTATTCGGCCGGTTTGGCTTACTGCACAAGTTTGTTCAGCTCTTGGAGCTTACTGAATCTTCTTGCACTCGAATGAACTGTTCGAGTTCTCAATCAGCCCGTTGGCTTACTTCCTACGCCTTCGCGGTTGACGTCAGCGCTGACGTTTTTGGCGCACTCTGTGCCCGATGGGACGTGACAGTGCGGTCCCACTGTCAGTATTGACTGGAGACAGCGGTTGCCGCTTTGTACTGACCGTTGGGCGCGAAAATTTCGCGGTGTGATGATGGCGCCTTGATTCCCGTGCGTAGTGGGCGGCGTGGCCGGCGACGGTTGCTATCTCCGCGCGACACGTGGACGGCCAGATGATGTTGTGGAGTGCGGTTTCGCTGAGGACGGCCTGGATTAACTGGCCACGCGGTATATACTTTTCACCGCGGCGGCGAACAGTTCATTCCATCCCCATTCTCCCTCGTCTCCGCTGCTCTCTCTCCGCCATTGTTGCTCTTTTCTGCCAGTTTCTTTCCTCCGCCCTCCATGAGCAAGGCCGCGATGAAGAGGGGGAAGCCTGTGCTGGCGCCGTCGCCGCCGAGGCGAGCGTGATGAAGAAGCCCGACGGCGACTGGGTCAAATCGTCGGTGAAGAAGGCCGACCTCGAGGCCCTCCGCGCGCAGGGGCTGCTGCCGCCGGCAGACAGGCGACGGTGCGCGCTCCTGGGAAAGAGGTATTCCCCGCTCCTCGCGAGGGGGAACGCGTTTGCTTCGTGGATTTCCTTCCGCGGGGTTTCGGGTTCCCCCTCCACGATTTCGTCCGTGGTCTCTTGTACGCTTATGGGATTCAGATCCACGATCTGACTCCCAATAGCGTCTTGAGCATCGCGAGCTATTTCGTGCTCTGCGAGTGCTTCCTGGGAATCGCACCCAACTGGCTGCTGTGGAAGTCGCTATTCCTCGTGAGGAGGAACGTGGGGAAGAGCAAGCAGGTGTATCCAGTCGGCGGCTTCGGCATCCAGGTGCGTGGCGACACCTCCTACTTTCAGATGAAGAAGTCCGACTCCGTCCAGGGCTGGCGAAGAAGTGGTTCTACATCAGGTGCGACCAGGAAGGGCTTCCCGACTTCGCGGCTGATCGCGAGTTGCGGAAGACGAACGCGTGGGCGCACCCGCTGTCGAAGGAGGACAGGGAGGCGACTCAGCCCTTGCTGACGCTTCTTCGTGGCCTTCTGAAAAGTCTTGGGGCGAGACAGGTGGAGTTCACCTCATCGCCACCTTCTTCAGGCTTCGGGTGCAGCCGCTCCGCACTCGCGTCCACCCGATGTGGGCGCGTGAGGATGTTGGCGATGAGCTCGATGATGACGCAGTCGAGTCGAAGGTGAGGAGCATCACTAGTCTCCGAGCCGCTGACCCGTGCAATGTCAAGTGCCCAGTCGAGCCGTATGGGCCTAATAACCCTGTGCCTGAGGTGAGCTTCGTTTGCTTTGCTTTTGTCTTGTATCTTCTTCTGTCGAATCTTTTTGCCTGACTCGAATGCTTCATTTGCTGACAGGGTCGTTCGAGCTATGTCAGTCTTCCCCTTGATGGAGAATGGACCTCATGAAGAGGCAGAGTTCCCTGAGGAGGACGAGGTTGATGACGATGAAGTTCCCTCCGCCACCTCTCCGAGTGAAGAGTTGGAGGAGGATGATGAAGATGAGGAGCCGCTGCGAAGCGGCAGAGGCGAAAAGTGGCGACTCTGCTTCGGCTTCGTCACCCGTGAAGGAGGCGGGTGTGGAGAACGAGGAGAGGCGAGCGAGTCGTCCTCGGGCGCTAGGCGCACGAGTGACCTGGCTGAGCCTTTGGTCGTGCCTCCCCTCGGCTCTGCACCGCCGACTGAGTTTGCGAGGATGGCCTCCGTCTCCCTGGGAAGTGAAGATGATGTGATGTCGCCAGGTTAGTCGCGTAACCATTGCCTTGCTTTGTCGAGTTTGCTTTTGATTTGCGAGTCCTTGAATTGAGTTATCTTGTCACAGCGACCGTACTGGCTGCTGTTTCCCTCGTGAGATGGAGCACACTTCTGCTCCCATGATCGAGCAACTGCGAAGACGACCGGAGAAGAGGCTCGGCGGGTGACGCTTTGGCCTTGAAGACTTCGACCTCCTCCGTGCCAGAGAAAGCTGCTGATGCGACTCCGGCTGACGCTGGGCTGCTTGAGCATGTAAGTGTCCTTTGACTCGTTCTGCAAAATCTGTATCGGGTGCGCGAACAGCGCTCCCGATGGGAGTAGCCCCCGAAGATGTGCGTGACTAGAATAGTCGGGCGCAGATTGATGTCTTGTGTTTCCCGCAGCCATTTTATCGCCAGCAGATGGAGGGAGCCGCAGCCTTCGTTCGCATGGAGCAGGAGAGGGATCAACTCCGCACTGCTCTGGAGCAGGCGAATAGTGAGTGTGAACCCTTGTGTTCGAGGGGCGCTTCGACTGCCTTTATTGCTAACTTTGCTCCGTTGATCCGTAGGCGAGAAGGAGAGCATGAAGAAGCGGGTCGCGGAGCTGGAGAAGTCGCTGGGTGAAGCCCAAGAGCGTGAACAAGCTCGGGATGATCTGGAGAAGACCCAGGTCGACCGCTTGCTCGCACTCGCAGATGTTGTTGGAAGTAAGTATTTCGGCTCAGTGCCTACTTTGCCTTTTTCGACTTCTGATCTTACGGGTGTGGATTTCTTTTGATCAGAGACTTGCGGAGGTGCTCCTCCAGAAGGGACTTCCAGCGAGAATGTCGGCTTGGCGAGGCTGTTGGCTTCATGGACCGCGTCTGCGCGTATGCTTCGGCGGCGCTGCAGAAGTCGACAGGCGCCTTGGCGACTGTGCACCAGAGCATCTTCCCCAGCAAGCCACCGCCGTTGCTGTTGACGCGCTTGCGGCTCCGTTCGAAGGCAATGCGACCACCTTGGCGGACTACACGCGTGCGCAGACGGTACGCGGCTCAGAGCTCACTTTCCAGCTACTTCTTGGTCACCAAGTCGTAGGTGATTTTGAGAAGGTTGTCAGCGACTTCCCTCGGAAGCCTGATGGCAGACCGCGTCCCTTAGCGGTGTGAAGGCGCAGGCGAGTCAGCTGGCTGCAAAGTTGGTCGCCACCTTCGAGAAGAGGATTGCCAAGGCTGCAGAGTTGGCTGCTAGGAAGAGCCGTTCCCAGTCGGAGTCTGTGATGTAGACTCCGTTCTTTTAGGATTCTTCTGCTTTTGGTTCTTGGTCTGTAATGAACTATATAGTTTGCGGGTCTTCTGGCCGCGAACATGCTGATGTTGAAATGTGAATTTGTGCCTTCGAGTCTTCTTTCATATCTAAGCTTGAATGAATGTGTTCTTTTCCTTGCTTGACGCTGTCGAACTTGGCAGTCTGAGATGGGCGAAGCTCCTGGGGTCGCTGGAACGACTGGTGCGGGCGACGAGGAGGACACCTCTTCGGCTGCACCCACTCGTCGTCGTCGAGCTCCTCCAGCTCCTGCGCGAAGCGTGAATGATCAACGAGTGATCACCTTCATGAGGAACAAGGTTGTTGAGCTCGAGTCGAAGTTGAAGAGCGCGAGTTGGAGTTGGAGCGCTTGAGGTCGCGGCCCGTTGCGCCGTTCTCAGCGAGAGGAGTTTCTGCTAGGCGAGATGGACTTGATCAGTCGGCAGCTGCAAGGTTGGTTTCTAGCACTGTGCTTCGACTTCTTTATCCTTTTACTGTTCTTAGCTCTGGGTCTTGATGCAGATGTGAACTCTGACTGGAAGGCCGAGCAAAGTCGAGTAGACGAGCGGGTGGAGAAAGAAGCCGCCGGTGACTCACCCGAAGCGCGTCATTTTGGTCGAATAAATCCAGAGGCAGTGTACTGGCTCGAATGTTGGATCGCACCTGGCGGGCTGCTGTGCTCTTGGAAGGTTGTAGAAAAACCCTCTGGCAGATCAACAGGGTGTACTTTCCGCACAACGAGCAGCCTAATGGACTGGCTGCGCTGCTGGAGAGGTTCCGTGAAGGCAGTGCGTTGAAGGAAGTCGTGCACACTCAACTTGTTGCCGGGGCGAACGTGGCGCTGGCGTACGTTCGAATGCACCGGCCTAATCTTCCACTGTACAAGGTGCTTGACGGCTTGCCTGGAGAGGGTGACTACGCCGATACTCTTGCGGCTGCGCGTCAGATGATTCAGCAGGTCCAGAGCTTTAGTGAGCACCTTGTAGGGCCACTCGATGCGCCAAAGGGCGAGCCTGTAGAATAAGAGTAGTAACTGCTGTTGTATAGCGTTAGCTTGTAAAAGCAATTTTTCCAAGTGGAAATATGAGTGTATGTATGCCGAGGTGGGGGTAGCCCCCGAGTGAGTAAATTGTATCTTGTAGACTTGTATGGCGCAGCCCCCGAGCGGATCGAGTGCGGCCTAGGATTTTGAATTAGATGTGTGGCGCAGCCCCCGAGTGCTTCGAGTGCGGCCGAGGTGTGTCGAGTCAGACCTGTGCGGCGCAGCCCCCGAGTGCGTCGGGTGCGGCCTAGGATTTTGACTTGGACCTATGGCGCAGCCCCGAGTGCTTCGGGTGCGGCCTAGGTTTGACTTAGACCTGTGCGGCGCAGCCCCCGAGTGCTTCGGGTGCGGCCAAGGATTTTGAGTTAGACCTGTATGGCGCAGCCCCCGAGTGCTTCGGGTGCGGCCTAGGTTTGACTTAGACCTGTGCGGCGCAGCCCCCGAGTGCTTCGGGTGCGGCCAAGGTTTTCGAGTTAGACCTGTATGGCGCAGCCCCCGAGTGCTTCGGGTGCGGCCTAGGTTTGACTTAGACCTGTGCGGCGCAGCCCCCGAGTGCTTCGGGTGGCGGCCAAGGATTTTGAGTTAGACCTGTATGGCGCAGCCCCCGAGTGCTTCGGGTGCGGCCTAGGTTTGACTTAGACCTGTGCGGCGCAGCCCCCGAGTGCTTCGGGTGGCGGCCTAGGATTTCGAGTTGACCTGTATGGCGCAGCCCCCGAGTGCGTCGGGTGCGGCCTAGGTTTATGTTGCTTTTTGACTAAAAAAGTAAAGGGGAGAGCTTGTTCCACAAATCACTTCATTGATTTTTGCGAGCAGGCCTCATTAAAACCCTTCCAGTCCCCTCAGGTACCCTGGTAAGGGAAAGAGTGCGTCTGGAACCTGCCCCTCTTGACATAGTACACTTTGTTACAAGGGGGAGTCGATTAGGCGTAGAAGCGGCGCAGTTGCGCAACGTTCCACGGGTTGTTGCAGACTGTCCCCGTCTTCGAGTCCTTCAGGCGGTAAGCTCCGCCGCCGATTGCCTCTGTCACGATGTATGGACCCTCCCACGGGGAGGCGAGTTTGTGCACCTTCTTCTGTTTGAGGCGGAGGACAAGGTCGCCAGGGACGAACGCTCTGGGCCGCAGTCGCCGCCCGTGGTAGTTGCGTAAGTCTTGCTGATACACGGCGCGCGGGTAAGGGCGATGTCGCGTGCTTCGTCCAGGGTATCCATGTCGTCCTCGAGTGCTTCTTCTGCGTCGGACTCGTCGTAGGCCACCACTCGGGGCGCGTCGAACTTGATGTCGCACGGCATGATTGCTTCTGCGCCGTAGACCATGAAGAATGGCGTGTACTGAGTGGATCTGTTTGGCGTAGTGCGCAGACTCCACAGCACAGATGGCAGCTCTTCGACCCAGGCGCCTGCAGCGCGCCTCAATGGTACTCGCAGGCGCTTCTTGATGCCCTTGCAGACTAAGCCATTGGCCTTTTCGACCTGTCCGTTGGACTGCGGGTGCGAGACAGATGCGTAGTTGAGCTTGATGCCTTGCTCGGAGCAGAAGTCCTTGAACTCTTCGGCTGTGAAGTTCGTGCCGTTGTCGGTGATGATGCTGTGTGGCACTCCAAACCTGAAGATGATCGACCTGATGAAGTTAACTGCCGAGGAGGCAGTCGAACTTGTGATAGGCACGGCTTCGATCCACTTCGTGAACTTGTCGACTGCCACCAAGAGATGCGTGTGTCCTCCCGGCGAGGACTTCTTGAGTGGACCCACCATGTCGAGCCCCCATTGAGCGAAGGGCCAGGCGAGTGGAATGGTCTTTAGTGCTGATGCTGGTGCGTGCGGCTTGTTGGCGAACTCCTGGCAGCCGAGACATTTCCTCACGAGTTCTTCTGCGTCTTGCATTGCGGTGGGCCAGTAGAACCCGGCTCGTAAGGCTTTGGCCACTAAGGCTCGACTGCTGGCGTGGTGCCCGCAGATGCCAGCGTGGATCTCGAGTAAGATGGCTTGACCGTCGACTGGGTCGATGCACCTTTGGAGGACTCCGAGATGCTTCGCTTGTAGAGCTCCCCGTTGATGACGGTGAAGCCCTTGGAGCGGCGGATGACGCGCTTGGCTTCGACTGGGTTTGTTGGCACCCTCTGCTGCAGTATGTAAGCCAGGTATGGGCTCGTCCATGTGGGCTCGATCAGCATCACCTCCATAGGCTCCTTCTCCGTGCTGGGCGGGTCGGCGGTGCTCGTTGTCGATGTAGAGGATCCCGGCGCGGGCCGGAGCTTGAGAGCGTTGCGTGATGCACTCGAGGAAGACTCCGGGTGGCACCGGCGCTTTGTTTGAGCCCAGGTTGGCGAGGGTGTCGGCTTCCTCGTTGCTCTCGCGGCCGACGTGCCGCAGCTCGCAGCCGTCGAAGGTGCCTTCCAGCTGGTTGTACAGGTCCCTGTAGGCGATCATGTTGTCGGCGATGGCGTCACATTGCTTCATGGTTTGTTGCACGACGAGGTAGGAGTCTCCGTAGATCATGAGGTGAGTGGCGCCGCAGTTCTTGGCCATCCGCATGCCGTGGATCAGGGCCTCGTACTCTGCCTCGTTGTTGGAGGGCGTTGGGAAGTTCATCTGCAGCACGTACCTTAGCTTGTCGCCTTTGGTGAGATGAGATGAGGATGACTCCCCCCCTGCTGATCTGAACTTTTTGGAGCCGTCGAAGTACATTGTCCATGCGTTGGACAGGTCGGGTACGTCTGGTAGCTGGGCCTCTATCCACTCGGTGGTGAACTCTGGAAGCACCTGGGCCTTGATTGACTTCGGGTGCGCGTACTTCAGCCCCCAGGGCCCTAGCTCAACAACCCACTTGGCGACTCGTCCTGTCGCGGCTTGGTTGGTGAGGATGTCGGAGAGCCCGGAGGAGCTTACTACCGTGATGGAGTGCTCGGAGAAGTAGTGGACGACCTTCCTTGATGTCATGAAGACTCCGTATGCTAGCTTCTGGTAGTGCGGGTACCGCTGCTTGGACAAGGTTAGCACCTCACTGAGGTAGTAGACGGGTCGCTGAACAGGGTAACTGTGTCCTTCTTCTTCTCGTTCGACTACGAGTACCGTGCTGACCACCCTGTTCGTGGCTGACACGTAGAGGTATAGCGGCTCGTTCTCCAGTGGCGCCACCAGTACTGGGGAAGTCGTGAGTGTTTTCTTGAGTTGGTCGAACGCGACTTGCGCTTCTTCTGTCCACTCGAACTTGTCTGTCTTTTTCATCAGTTGGTAGAAAGGCAGGGCCTTTTCTCCCAACTTACTTATGAACCGGCTGAGAGCTGCGACTCGGCCGGCTAGGCGTTGCACCTCATGAAGCTTGGTCGGTGCTGGCATTGCGAGTATGTTTTGCACCTTCTCAGGGTTGGCTTCGATTCCTCTTGCAGAGACGAGGTACCCGAGCAGTTCTCCGGCTGGCACGCCGAAGACACACTTGTCCGGGTTCAGCTTGATCTGATACTCGTTGAGGGCGGCGAAGACCTTGCGGAGGTCGGCGATGAGAGTGTCCTCCGTTCGAGTGGTGACGACTATGTCGTCGACGTAGACTTGGACGATCTCTCCGATTAGCCCCTTTAGGCAGGCTTGCATTGTGCGCTGGTACGTGGCTCCAGCGTTCTTCAACCCGAAGGGCATCGTCTGGTAGCAGAAGACGCCATGGGGTGTGATGAATGCAGTCTTCTCTTCATCGTCGACGTTCATCCTGATCTGCTGGTACCCTGAGTAGGCGTCCAGGAAGGATAGGCGTGCGCAGCCTGCAGTCGAGTCGATGATCTGGTCTATCCGCGGAGCGGGAAATGGTCCTTGGGGCAGCATTTGTTGAGGGCGGTGAAGTCGACGCACATGCGGAGTTTCTTCGTCTTCTTCTTCTCCACCAGGACTGGGTTCGCTACCCAGTCCGAGTCCTTGATCTCTCGGATGAATTTAGCGTGGAGCAGTCGATCGATCTCCTTGCTTATTTCGTCTCGTTTGGGTCCTGAGAAGCGTCGCATGGTCTGCTTGACGGGTTGGCGTCCTTGTGGACGCGTAAAGAGTGCTCGGCGAGGTTCCTGGGTATGCCTGGCATGTCAGAAGGTTGCCAGGCGAAGATCTCCCAGTTCTCACGTAGAAACTCGACGAGCGCGCTTTCCTATGCGATAGGCAGCTCGACGACACTTTGACTGTCTTGTTTGCGTCCGTCGGGTGGACCTGATGAGTTGTTGTGTCGTCAGTCGTGTTGAAGGCGGCGTCCTTGGCTGCTTCTTGCGTGGCGGGAAGATGGTTTTGTCGTTGTCGACTGCCATCGCCTCGAAGTGCTCTTCCATTCCGAAGAACTCGGAGATCTTGCTGAACTCGCGGTCGCAGCTGTTGGAGCGGTCGAAGTCGCCGTGCACCGATGACGCCCTTGGGTCCAGGCATCTTGAGCATGAGGTAGGCGTAGTGAGGTACCGCCATGAATCTGGCAAAGGTTGGGCGCCCGAGTATCGCGTGGTACTGCGACTTCCAGTCGACTACCTCGAAGTCGATCGACTCCCTCTTGAAGTTTTCGGGTGTGCCGAAGATGACGTCGAGTGTGATCGTTCCCATGGGCGTGACTGCTTGCCCTGGTACTATGCCATGGAAGGTGGTCTCTGATGCCGCCAAGTTTGTCGTTGGCCTGTTTATCCTTCTGAGGGTGTCGGCAAAGATGATGTTAATGCCGCTGCCTCCGTCCATGAACACCTTTTTCAGGGTGTAATCTCCGATCAGAGCTTCGACTACCAGAGCGGCGTGCCCGGGTCGTGGTACTGCAGGCGGGTGATCTGCTCTGGAGAAGTGATTGGTGTCTCTGACCCTCTCAGGTAGTCGGGTACTGCAGGTGGACAGGTGATGGCCTGGAAAACTTGGCGAGTGATGATCTTCTGGGTCCTGTTTGAGGGGCGCCCCTTCTGTATCATGTTGAGTTGTCCGCGTGCCGCTGGATATGCGTCTGGACCACTGGTGGGGCATCTTGCTGCGCTGCTGCTGCTGCTGCTGTGGAAAGGCTCCCGCCGCCTGTGCTGGATTAGCGACTGCGGGTGCGGGTGCTGCCTGGATGGCCAGCTGCGCGGCTGGCTGCGCTGCGGGTGCTGGAGTGACTATCTTCTGCATGGCTTCGTATATCTTGCGTGCCTTTCGACAGTCCTTCAACAGGTGGTTGGATCCCCACTTGCCCGTTTCCGGGTTCCTGAACATGTGGTGCCTGCAGGGTTGTTCCAGCTCTTCCGCTGGGCTCAGTGTGCGTTTCTGCCACTCGCGTTTATGGCCTCCGTCGCTGCGGTAGCTGCTGCCGCCGCTTCGGTTGTATTGCCCCTGGCTGTATTGGCGACTCTGGTCACCGCCGCTTCGACTGTACTGTACATGGCTGTATTGGCGACTGCTGTCGCGCGCTTCATCCTCACGGGGGGTTTGGAATCCCGCCGCTACTAACTCGATTGAGTCGTTGCCGTTGTAACGCGGCTTCTTCTTGTGGCGTCCTTCTCGCCAGTTGCTTGGTCCGGCTTCGTCCTTCGGGGAGTAGCGTGAACTATCGCGGACCGAGTCCTCTCCGTCTGCCCACTGGTTGGCTATCTTCATGACCTCGATCATGTTTTTCGGCCGGAGCCTACCAAACTCCTCGCGGAGGTCGCGGCGGGAGACGCCGTGCATGAAGGCATCCATCACTCGGTCCTCCGAGGCGGTCTCCATGGTGTTGCGGAGCAGGGTCCAACGCTGGATGTAGACCGGAGCGGCTCGTCTCGTCCTTGCTTGCATGCTTGTAGCTCGACGAAAGTCGTCGGTCTCGAGTACGTCCCCAGGAAGCTCTTAACGAAGGCCTCCGCGAACTCGTCCCACGTCCTGAAGGCGTTCTTGGGTTGAGTGTTTAGCCACCCGCGTGCAGAGCCCGTGAGCATCAGCTGGATGTACTGCATGGCCGTAGTCGAAGTACCGCCCTGGCAACTGCAGGCTATGAGGTAGTCTTCTAGCCAGAGTCTCGGGTCCTGCTTCCCGTCGTACTTGACTGCTTCTGCCGTGAGCTTGAAGCCCTTGGGCATTCTTGTGTCGCGGATGTTGAAGCTGAAGCATGCGGCGCCGCATGGCTCGAAGTCGCCGTCGTTGCGGTCGTCAGTATTGGGCGTGCTGACCGTCCGCTGGGTGCGGCTGCGGTCCACCGTCCTCTGTGTGATGACGTTGCGGAGGTCTTCGCCTGGCTGCGGTTGTCGCAGTTGTCTTGCCGCCGGGCCTGCGAGTGCTGCGGGCTCGCGGTCGCGGCCCGATCTTCTCGCGCTTTTCTGTCGGCGCCTTGTTCATCAGCTTCTTCGACTGCCTTGATAGACATGATCTGCTGCTTGTGGAGGAGAGCGCGCGAGTCGCCCTCGGCGGCTGCGTCAGCCGCAGGTATGTTTCGACTGCCATGAGCGCGGCTCCGGGTGTTTTGGGGACGGGTATCCCGTCTGCGTCTTCGCTCATGTATGATGATTCGAGGTTGCGGGTGACTTAGCGCGGTCGGCCTCCGTCATCAGGGGCACGCGTGCTCTGTGGCGCCTTGCTCCTTGTGAGACCTCTGTTGAGGCAGTGAACGAGTAAGCGGCCCTCCTGGCGCTCGACGCGTCAGCCTCCTCCTTGCGTCGGAGGAGCTCGGCCTTCTCTGCGCGGAGTCGTTCGCCTTCCTTCCGTAGCAGGTACTGGACCGCCATAAGGTCCTCCCGGGGTGCGTCCGGTGGGGGGTACGTGCCGTCCTCGACGTGCTTCAGGGCTCTGATTGCTATCTCTCGGGTGATGGTGAGCGCGTCACCTGGTCCGGCATGCACCTCCAGTGGGTATGCGGGTTCGTCGCCGTTGCCCTGCGTCGGGCCGATCATGAAGACTTGCGCGGGGTATGTCTGGGGAGTGGGCCGGGTGCTGCCGCTGCTGCTTCCTTCGTCCGAGCCGTGCTCGGAGCCGAAAATGGACGCAACGTGGTGGGTACCACAGTCGCTGCCGAGGCTCCTTCCCTGGAGTCTCGCGATCTCGCCGCTGACGTGAGGAGTGATGTCGCCGTCGTCGACGCGGGCGCGATTGGCTTGTTGACGATCTTGTAAGTCGATGGAGACGCGAGTGGCGTGGGGTAGAACGACGCGACTTCCGTCGCGCGCGAAGGTGTGGTCGACGTAGTCGAAGTTGACGTAGATCTTGGCCTTGCCAGCGACGCGATCGAGGTAGTCGAAGTAGACTCGATCCGCGCGGTGGTCGTCGAGGTGGTCGATGTAGTCGTAGCCGATGCGATCTCCTTGACGCCGGAGACGCTGATGGCGTGGCCGTGTTGGGCGCGATCTCTGCCGCAGCGGAGGCGGTCGGTGTAGTCGAGGCGGATGCGATCTTCTCAGCAGTCGAAGATGCTGTCGCCGCAGTCGCAGCAGATGCGATCTCCGCAGCAGGTGGGGGCGTGGTTGGGGCAGTCGCGGCAGATGCGGGTGCTACCACCGCGCGCGGTGCGATCGCCGTGGATCTGAGTACTCCACAGCTGTCTACGAAGTAGTGCATGGTACCGAAGGTGAGGCACATACCTACGTGCAGATCGGCGTACACCGAGCGGTGGGCCGGCGGGTGGAAGGTGTACTCGAAGGAGCCGAAGCAGATTGGCTCCTTGGTGATGCAGACGTCGGTCTTCAAAGTCGATGGGGCCGGTGCGACCATGGTTCCAGCGCTCGTTCTTTCCCACAGACGGCGCCAATTGACGAGGGTGGACTCGGCAAATCCCTGGGTTGCGTACCCCGGGTTGATTGAGGGGAGAGAGATGAGCGCTGGTGATCACGACGGCTGACAAGCAAGGCGTTTACCCAGGTTCAGGCTCCCGGAGGATAACACCCTACTTCCTGCTTGTCTGGTATTGAATGGCGAGTTGTGGCTACAATGGCGAGATGGCAATCTCGCTAGGGTTTGTGGTGGCGGCTATGAGCGTACCCTAGACGAAGGACCCTCCTAGCCTTTATATGGTAGGCTAGGTCTCAGGTGAACGGTGCCGATGGCGCTTACAAGCATGGCTGGGTCGCATGACCTAACGTCGACTATCTTGGGCCGCACGTCGTCCTCCTTGGGCCTTCCTTGGGCCCTCGTCATAAGGCTGATAGGCTTGGCGTGACCCAGGTGTCCCCACCGTGGGATAGTCGAAGAGTGACCCCACGACAACGTGGACATCTGCGGCGACGCGTCACCGGTGGTGATCCCGAAGAATCTTGGCGATGACACAACTATCAGCGGAAGCCCTAGCTCGAGCAGTAGCTGCGATTCGAATTCAGACTCGGGAAGCATCAGCGATTCAGACTCCAGTGGCAGCAGTGATTCAGATGAGAGCGTCAACAGTCCAGCTCCGGCAGAGCGTGCCACCACGCCTCCAATAACCGAGCTGATCGCCTGTGCCAAGGAGTCTCGGGAAAGGCAGAAGAGGAAGGAGGCGAGATGCAGGGCAAGGGAGAAGGCCCGTCAAGACGTGCTTTTTTTTAGATAAAGAGTATATATTAATATCGTGATGATACCAATTACACCCAGCCTCTGCAACAACGCGTGCTCTAGCGGCCCCACGGATGCACACAGCACAGAATAAAAAGAAGAATTATGAAAAAAAGTCCCGCTACAGTGATCTATTCCTTGTTACAGCAGACCTAACCCCACCAAAACAGTACCAGAAGTCCAGCTACTCCAAAAGCGACGCCTCCAAGAAGGGAACAGTGCTCAAGCGCCGTCGTCGCCCTGATCATAGATCATAGGTTTTCACCCGAAGACAGTCCACACTCGCAAAAACAATGCCTTCACCAAGGCAATTGCCAGGCACAACCAATTAAGTCCAGACCTTGGGTTTTCACCCTGAAAGTTTAGACTCTGAACTTCTCCTGTGCTGTCGCCCCCTCTTGCCACTGTCAGGACGTGCTTGAGGCAGAGAGGACGGCCATGCCCACCGAGACGATACACTGGACGGTCATCAAGAGTTTCGGCATCCACGAGTACGGCGTCGGCCCACACAGCTTGTTGCGGCTGCTTGGACTCTCCCTCAAGGTTGACGACGATCAGGAGCAGCAGCATCGTTAGATCTTCCAAGGAGAATTGGAGGAAGGGGAGATTCTTGACGACTACGGCATCAAGGAGCGGCAGCATTGTCATCGTCAGAGCTTCCAAGAAGAGTTGGAGGAAGGGGAGATTCTTGGCTAGAATTAGATGCTGGCACTGATGTATTCTCCATGCCTCAAGGCTTGTAAACTCGATGTATGTGTAACGTGACTGATGTCACTGATTATATGAAATTCGATTGATTAATTAAACCTCTTGTTTGTACTCTGCAATGTATTCTGTCGGAGCAGGACACTCCATTTGGCCTTCACAGCAGCTCGGCTGCTTTTGTGTTCAGAGAATTTATGGCTTGTGGACAGCATGGCAATGTGTTGCAACCGTATGTTTGGTTCTGCACAATTCGTCACGAGAAGAGCTGCAATCAACCCTCATGTTATACCCAGTTCATGCATCAATCTGTTATGATTTATGAACACACGAAATTAACAGAAGAACTTCTGCTTCAGCCAATGGCCAGCAAAATATATAGGAAACTTAGTTGTTTCTGAATGATATAGGAGTATCTTTTTTCTTTTTCTTCTTCTTCTTCTTCTTCTTCTTCTTCTTCTTCCTCTTTTAAACCTTTTGTCCCAAACAAATTGGGGTAGGCTAGATACTGAAACCCTTTCACGAGAACTTCCCAGTATGTCACCCATCCTAATACTACTCTCGCCCAAATGGATTTCATAACCATATAACTGGCTAATTTTTACGTTGGTTCGCCAAGCCTATCACAACACTTAGATATGAAACCCTTTCACGAGGACCTCTCAAGAGGTCACCCATCTAGTACTACTCTCGTCCAAATGAGTTTCATACCTATGGGACTTGCTAGTTTTCCGTTGGCTCGTCAAGCCTATCACACCTCTCCTCCTTTACCCGGGTTTGGGACCGGCTATGCCTACAAGATATAGGCGGAGTTCAACAGTCTTTTGGGTTGGAAAAATGAGATACAAGATTACTGGTGATCCTATTTATAAGGTAAAAGTTACTTCTAGCATCTTTGGAGTTCTGAATGTGAATATCTCGAATGTGGGTAAAATTTATTTTTTAGGCGAACGACGGATCTGCTGTCAATTCAGAGTAGTCATGCCTACTCTGAAATTGTAGATGAGGCCAGACTAGTTTCACATGCCCCTTACTTCGTTTGGGCCATGGTTGCTGATATTTTCTGGACCAGCACAGAAGCGTCTTCTCTGAAAACCAATGTACGTGAGGTTATTTAGTCACTGCCTCATTGGATATTAAATGGATTTACAATATGAGAAATGACATTAATATGGCTATTTTTTTACACCCATCCCACTTTCTATTATTTCTTTTTTTTGAAATTAAAAGAGACTACATTACTTCAATAACTTGTTACAATCGTTATGAACAGAGGTGCTGATTTGGTCAGGGAGCGACATGTACCAGAAACCAACCGTACCCGCTGCTCGAACCAGCTTTGCAAGCTCATGAGCCGCAATATTACAGTCCCTCTTAACTAATAACAACGAGAAATCGAAAACATTCTTGTTTAGGCGATTGATCTCTCTGTAGATGGAACAAAGTCTCGACAGATCTTGGCTCCCAGCCTTCACACCCAAGTACACTGCAGCACAGTCAGTTTCAATAATAGCTGGGTGTATGTTCATCTCTTCACACAGAGCCAAGCATCTCACGAGAGCCTCCTTCACCTCAGCTTCCTCAGCATCGGAACAGGTAGACAGCTCATCAGACATGGAGCACATCACAGCACCATTGTGGTCTCTGACAATACCACCCGTGGTTGCTTGACCTGTTTCATGTATATAAGAAGCATCAGTATTCAGTTTTAATTTACCCACAACAGGTGCAGTCCAGTGTTTGTTGACAGCAACCGGAATCCATTCCTGAGCCACCTGTAAATTCCCAGCCGTAGCAATCCTTCAGAATGTGTGATTACTGGTTTGGAGTTTCTTATCTAAGGAAAAACCAGCACAACAAAGAGTCTGCACATAGTTCTGTAAAAACACAGCAGAAGCTTCAATTGTACTAAGACCATCTTCATGGATTATGTTGTTCCTCAAATGTCATGCACGCCATAACAGTAGAAGGATGAGAGTCTGGAGGAGAATTTGCTAACATAAGGAGCAGCCCAGGTCCAGTAAAGGTAAATTGCTCTTCTCCAGGTAGGTTCCACACCTCTCTCATTTTGTCTCTAAGAGCCCTCGCCTTTGTGCATGTCACAGTGGCATGGAAACTACTCACCTTGGTAGTCTCTATTTCCTTACAGACTGTTGGATTCTATCCTCTCTAACTTGCTGTCTCACCAACGCAATGTGACCTTTCATTGTCGACAATAGTTTTCTTAGTGCAACTGGTGTGGTGGCACATCTGTCGTTGAATTCTGGAATGGATGGATGGCAGAGGTTTACGATTGTCTTGTGTCAGACATGGCATTCTTGAATTAGTTTTGTCAGCTCCAAACCAAAGCGTTTGGCTGCACTCTGACCACTGCCCTACCTACAACATGCTTAATATGATTTATTTCATCATGGCCATAAAATAAACTTTTCATCTCGAGAATCAGCATGCAAACGGAAGTATGCAGGCTCCTCACAGACGGAAAAATGAGATTTCGCGCACAGACTGCTACAGGTGTGCGCTGATAAATGGCGTCTTGAGCATTCAGAGAGGGAAGGACCCTGGTGTGATGATCTACATGCTGGCCCAGGGCCATGTAAGATCAAGGAAGTGAGGTGCGATGGATGGGGAACACAGTATAATTAATTTTGGCACTGCTATGGGACTGTTTTTTTTCAAGGATATGCCCTGAAAGTCATATCAGTTTTCCTAAAAGAAGAGGCCAAGCGGCCGGAATACAACGCGAGCTGGCACAGACGCCGAGCGCGCAACCACACTACCGTAGCAGCACGTGCCCTATCTACCTAGCAGACTACTCGTCAAACCTCCACGCTCCGCCTGTCCTAGGCTACCTCTGAAGAGACCGGCAACACGCCAGGTTTCTCCCTCTATTCTAATTGACTCTAGCAGCCTACCGACTGATGGGGTGGCGCCGTTGAAGCTATGGGCCTGTTATTTGACCAATTCTTAATTCCAGATCTGACAATACAAGTGTCTGATACTCTGATAGTCTGATTTGAGTGTGCAGGGACAGTGACATTTTCTGAGCTTGGTGATTCAACATTTCAACCTATCTTGGAAGAAAGGCAGCAACAACTATGCATACAATTTGTGACGACAAAAGGTACAGTGTGAGAGACCCCATGTTATACCCAGTACAATTTCTATTCTGAAAATAAAATAACACCACAACATAATTGACAACTAACTATTCGATGATCATCGTTTACTCATTTAAAGTTCGACACAGAAGAAAAAAATAGTGAGCTAACACAGCTCATATGCTCTTTAAAACCCAATAATGATTCAATGACAGGCTACGATAAAATAAACATTACACGCCATCGATGACCGCAAGGTGGGGTGAAGAGTAAAAGCATTGCACTAACAGGACTCCTTTCCACTGAAATATGAACATTACCATCAGCAGTCACTGATACCTTAGTAAAGCCTAAGACGGCACTTTGGCGAACCACAAAAGCAATCTTTTATCTTCTCCTTGCCATTCTTGCGGACTTGACCTATGTTATAATTATAATCATAAGTCAGCTCTTGCAGCGGACGTATATTCCTTTCAGCGAAAAGCATAACATGTGGCACCCTCGTGTCATCATGGTCCCAGAGAACATCCTGTGCATGCAGGTTTGGAGAGCAACTATGGTTGATGAATCTTCCAACATTACCGAAGTTTGCAGCATCTATTGTATAGCCTACATCCTCCACTATCTCGGAGGTAGAAGATTGTGAGCCTTCTTCTTCATCATCGTCGTCGTCACGACCAATATCAAACAGGTACTCATCATTCTCTCTCCTTTCAGCTTCTGTCTCTTGCAATACCTCACCTACATACTCACATATGAAACTGCCCGAAGAGATAAAACTGGGGGATCTAACACCCCAACCTGTCTTCCCCGTCTTGAAAATTTCTAGCCGAATTTTGGGACCATGCTGGCTCACCCTATTGTGGCATGTTGGCGGGCACCTGCAAGCAGTTTTGACTATTTTATTAGCTCATTATTTTTGTAACCAAATTTGCAATTTTTTCAGTTAACTAAACTATCTAATATCAATAAATAGTTCTGTTAAAACTAACTTCAGATGAGCAAGTTTTAGCTTTATGAGCTATTCCTCATATTTCACTGCCATCTGGATATGCCAATCTGAACCTCCTATGCCAGACTTAGTTGAATATTGCATTGGCAACAAGAAATCTTGCCTGACATTATAAATTACACTATAAAAATTGTTAATTTCTGCCTAGCAAGGGTACGCTATTTTGTTTATGTAAGCTATATATTGAACAGCCTACCTGCATGATGGGCCACACTCGTATATGACGGGCTTTGTATAAACAATTGCACTATTCAAATTAAATGGAATCTCTCCTTCATTTTTCACAGCACAAGCACATTCACTGGAGTCCGAGCAACCACTAGTGCAGTCACAGCCTTTTGGAGGTGCTTTTACATACGAAGGTGGGTATATGACTTTAGTGATGTACTTAAATGGCATTAGCTGCATGCCATCAATTGTGTTGATCACACATATGGGAATGCTCTCTTTTCCTTCAGATATGTCGGGCAAACAAAGACCTTCATGAACCGTAAGAGCCGTATTCCTACAAGTGAGAGGCTGAGAAGAACAAGCAATAGACTTCTTTCCTTGTCTCCATGGGCAATTTTCTGGAGCCATCAATGCTAATATATTTATCCCGGTAGGAAGGCCCGTGTAATCATTTTCTTTGGTTTGATCAGTCAAAACATGGTTTCCACACTCGGACTCCTTGGTGGACCTATTCAAAGGGTCCTTGTTGATGTCATCATGCTTTAACTTACGAGAAACCATGCATTGCTTAACCTTCATATTTGAGCGTGTCACACGTCTATGAGTGGCTGAAATCTTGTTTCTCGTTGTGCCATTTTCAAAGACCCCTGTCTCATCTAGCTGTGTCACATTCACCTTAACACTAACAAGACCTTGTTTATTTCCCTGTGTCTTCACATTAACAAAACCTCTCGCGTAAGTCCTCAGGTTACCTTCTTGCAAGCTTCCCTCATATTTGACATCCACCGTTACTAGTGGGGTGTGTTCCAATTCATGTAATGGGTCTCTCTCGTCCATTTGGGTACTAACACTATCATTCCCGGAAGCAGCACACGGAGGGAGGGTGGCACAAAATTCATTACTTCCTTCATGCACATCTAGTGGCAAAGAGGTTCCGTTATCTTCTTGGCCCTCTCTTGTCTCGTGCCTAGTTGATGTAGAAGGGGCAACTTCGGATGGAAATTGTTGCCTTTGAGTATCATGTTTTTTCTTCACATTGTTCCTAGGAGCAAAACACTTAGAAACGCTAGCAATAGACTTCTTTTTTTGTATCCATGGGCATTGGTCTGGAGCCATCAACGCGTGTATAATTACTCTCTTAGTAGTAAGGCCCACATCATCCTTCTTTTCAATTTGATCGGTGGCAACATGATGTCCACACTTAGACTCAATACCGGATCTATTAAGATAGTCCTTGTCGATGTTATCATGCTTTAACTTTCTCTTGCCATTTTTCTTCACATTAACAAGACCTCTCACATGAGTCATCGAAGTACCTTCTGGCAAGCTTCCTTCGCATTCGCTTCTCACATCAACATCTTCCGCTACTAGCGACATGCGCGCCCATTCATGTAATGGTGTTCTATCATCCATCTCCCCAGAGAAATCCTGTCTTGGTGAATCGTTTATGACATCACTTTGTCGACGGTCAAGATCATGCTGGCCTCCTGCAAAATCATCTAGAACAACATGGCCGGCGTCTTGGTACTCTTGGGTGTTAAAATTGTGTGTTTCGGCAGCACCTCCAACATCTTCCTTTTTTCCTTCCAATTCCTCATTAGAATCATCTCGCCCGAACATCGCAGGAGCGCCACGACCTGAAATTGGAACAGTGAGCAAGGCATCCACAAATGGACAACACATCCACTAGCTGAAAAAGATCGGTGTGTCGTCCGATACCAACACCTCCTTACCTCTGATGCTGATGCCGATGCCGGTAACAGCAGCACTGTGACAGCCGGGCGGAAATCTGCGCCTGGCTGGGACCGCCCTCCGCTTGGGAGGTGGATTCAAAACGGACGTTGACCACCTGTCCTTTCTGCTCTGATCCTCATCGGTCTCCAATTCACCTTCATCCACTCTGCTTCCCACTGCCCTGTCATCTCCATTGCCAGTATCATCCTCTCCCTGACCAATTGATCACTCCCCGGCCTCCTTTCCCCTCCACCATCAACGAATCGTCCACACGCCCACCATCTTCAATGCAACCATTAGCAGAAGCAACGGCAGAACTCTGCGGGGCGGCGAACGCCAGCGGCATCACATCGAGCGCCCTGCTCTCCGCCTGGCCATCCGAGGGGCGCGCATCCCCGTCGCTGCGCGGCCGCGCCTCTCCGCCCTCGTAGTCCCTATTCGGCTGCGGGTCGTGCGGGAGGCTGCCGTTGCACGCCGCGGAGGAAGCGGCCGCCTCCTCGACGACGACGCCCTTCTCACCGTCGCCGTTCTCGGGGAAGCGGCCGCAACGAGGCGGCCAGGAGCGCCGGGCGGAGACGCTCCCGCGAGGCACCTCCACCGTCGGGGCACAAACCCTACAAATCCAGATCGAAACGCCGTTAGAATCGATCGATCTATCTGAAAAGGAGAAGAACCAGAGTACCAAACCCTATCATTGGGCATTGGGTACGCGCATGCGATCGATAGGGTGGTGTGGTCGACGGCGGACGGGCACTCACATTGATTGCGCAACGGCGGCGAGTGGAGGAGAGGAGACCCCGGCGGTCGGTGGCTGCTGAACTGGAAGTGGAGGCTGGAGGGAGTGGTGGTTTGGGAATCCCGACGAAGCGCGGCTGGGCGACACGCTCATCTCATCGGGGCGGATGGACGGACGTACAGTATTCGTGCGTGATGTTGGGTACGCCTGAAAGTTTCAACACGGACGATGTGCACCCGGGTGCACATGCTCCCTTTTTTTTCAATTTTTTTTTTGAAAATTCAAAAACTTGTCGAAAAATTCCGAAAAAAATCATGCACGTACCTGAGCATGTTACGCACCATCGTGTCAAATTTGGCGACGAAACGACATCGCGGCCGCCCTGTGCAATTGAATTTTTTTTTTTGCACAGGGCGGCCGCAATGTCGTTTCGTCGCCAAATTTGACACGATGGTGCGTGACATGCTCAGGTACGTGCATGATTTTTTTTCAGAATTTTTCGACAAGTTTTGAATTTTCAAAAAAAATCGAAAAAAGGGAGCATGTGCACCCGGGTGCACATGTGAGTTTCCGTGAAAGTTTTCCAAATATGCCCATATCTTGTGACGGCGTGACTTCGTCAGTAGAAAGATCGGTCAGACGGAATCAGATCGTATGGGACGGCACAGAATCTCCGCAGATTAGAAGGTTGACTTTGCATCACTGGATGCGGCATCTCCACGGGCGCTCCCTTGGCTTATTGGCCGCACGGGTAAGGCCATCTCCAGCCGTCCCCCAGTGCCCCGGCGGCTTGCACCGGCGTGAAGAAAATTTTCCCAGTGGCACCCAGAACCTCGTTTAGCGCCGTTTGGCGCTGTTTTTTAGCGCCGGCGCACCTAAACCAAACCCAGCGCATTGGGTTTCGTCGGGGGGGGGGGGGGGGGGGGGCAAAAGGCGACGTGGGCCAGCCTTGTCGGCGAGAGAAGGCGATTTTCCTCCCTTTTTTTTTGCCTTTTCTCTCCATTTCGCCACATATCCCCTCCCCATCCCGCAGCTCCCGCCATTTTCCCCAGATCTAGCCGCCATGCCGCCCAAGAAGTTCACCGGCCCCCGCAACACCGCGCCGCCGTTGCATCCTCCGCCTCCGCCGTCATTGTGAAGGAGAAGAAGAAGAGGAAGCTGAGGGCGCCGATGAAGAGGCCGCCGGGCTGGACCAACGCCAAGTGGACGGCGGACGTGGAGCACCAAAAGACCAAGAACGCCAGCCGTCGGGCGAGGGAGAAGGTGCTACGCGCCAAGCGGCTGGCCGAGGGTGGCGGCGAAGAAGAGGAGGAGGAAGAAGAAGAGGAAGAGTACGAGGAAGGGGAAGAGGAGGCGGAGATGGAGGTGGATGCGCCGGCTCTGCCGCCCAAGGTGAGGGCCGGCCTCCCGCCTCATCCACATTTCGCCGGATGGGGCAGCCAAGCCAGCGTCGCCTCGCCGACATGATACTCGCCGATGAGCTTATCGCCGTCCCTGACGCCGCGCTGGAGCGCGTCTCCCCACTACTCCCCCTGGGTACGCCGACGGCGACCCACACGGTGGCTTCAACCCCAGCGTCGCGTTCCGGCACTGCGCTCCTCCGCCTCCACTCTATGCAGGGTCGTCGAGCTACTCGAGCTCGCCGTCGCTTCGCCGCTCCCTCCCTTTCGCCACGAGCCAGGACGCCCGCATCCTGTTCGGCGGAATGCACGGCGACTCCTTCATGGACGAGCTCATCACCACCGGCTCCATTGCTTCGACGAGATTCTTGTCGCAAGGCGGCGGGGAATCATCACAGCAAGCCGGCGGCTTTGGTGGCTTTGGTGGTAGGGCAGGGACGCAGCAAACCGAGGAAGTCGAGGTCGAGCCGGCGGAGGTGGTCGTCGGCGAAGGAGGAGCACCGACCATGGCCAAAGGCAAGGCGAAGAAGGACCCAAAGGTAACGAAGCCTCCCACCGAGCCTCGCATCAAGTGGAGCCCCAAGGAAGATGTGCTCCTCGCCGAAGCCTGGAAGACGGTGAGCTTGGATCCGATCGTCGGCGCCAACCAAAACATGGATAACTATTGGAAGAGGGTCAAGACTTCGTACGATGAGCGCCGGATCGTCAATCCGAGTACTCCATGATCGCCACCGAGAGGAAGTCCAGAATCGGTCGAAGAGCGGCTCCAACCACGAGATGGAGGTGAGCTCCTTTCGCCTTGGTTTCTCTCATCTTTGCCGGCTTGCTCATTTCGGCCCTAGTTTGGCCTTGTAGATTGTCCAGATGTTCGAGATGTTCTGCGACGACGAGAAGGCCGACTTCAAGTTCCTCCACGTCTTCACAAGGATTGTGGGGTGCGAGAAGTGGGCGCAAGTTCGTCTTGCTCTTCGCAAGGTCAAGGAGTACGTACCGGATGCGCCGGCAGCTGGAGCGGCAGATGGGCGCCCGGACGGCCACAAGAAAGCCAAGGCGGCGAGGGACGCAGTGCCAGGTACGGCGAAGATGCAAGCGTCGATCGAGACGTGCATCGCCGACGCCCAAAACGACGCCGCCAAGAGAGAGGAGAAGATGGAAGCGAGGTGGACGGCGATCATGGCCAACCAGGGCATCAAGCTCGGCCTCCTCAAGACCACCACTGCGGCGAAGAAGAGGAACACTGACCTGGATTTCCTGATGGGAGGCGACCCGGCGGCGATGGATCCCCAGGTCAGGGCGTGGTTCATGGCGGAGCGTCACGCAATCCTCAGCCAGATTGCTCCGGTGACCCCAACACCTCCGCCGAGCTCTACCCCTTCGGCCACTCCGAGCTCCAATCCTTCGGCCACTCCGAGCTCCACCCCTCCGGCCGATCCGAGCCTCGCCACTCCAGCCGATACGAGCTCGGCCACGGCCACGCCGCCTCCGAGCACTGTGCCTACGGCCACTCCGAGCTCTGCCCCTACTCCGATGACCACGCCCATCGATCTGGACGATGATGCCGAGGTGTCGCCGGTGACCATCTGATCTGCGCATCAGCACGCCGAATGTGGCTGTTTTCCCTAGATCGCCAGACTATGGCTTGATTCGATCACCGAACTGTGGCTTTTTTGTATGATCGCCCAACTGTGGTTGTTTTGATCGCCGAACTCGGGCTGTTTTTGGGGCGGGAAAACAAACTTTTAAATTATGTTGGTTTGTGTTCAGTTTTGGGGGCCGAAACGAGTGGAAACTTCAACCCCCCCCCAGGCCCAAGTTTGCGCCGGCGCAAAGCCAAAAAGGCAACGGCGGAAGCCCTGGGGGGGGGGGGGGGGCGAACGGCTGGAGATGCCCTAACATTGTAACAATACATACTCCTTTACCAGACCTCTTAACAGCGTCTAAGTTGCCTAATAGAGCGTCGGCAATCCCTTCGTGCCATGTTACCAGGGAGGCAACTGGAGGCGCCGGCAACTACGGTAACGTGTGCCACGTCGAGAATCTGATAGACATGAAAGACATAGTTGGATTTATTGTGCCTGGTATGCTGTTTTTGATATGCCTGTTTTAATGACCCACCAGCTTCCCAAGCAGGCGCAGACGACGCGACGCGTCGAGCGCAACACTTGCTCCCAGGCGGTCGCTCACACGCGTCGTCAGCGTCAATGTCGTGGCAGACGAGTCGGTGCTCGCGTTAATGCGGCGCCAGCCTCCTCCGCTCCTCGCCGACTTCAAAACAGCGTGCGGCGCGCCTCTCCTCTCCACACAAACACTCCTCTCCTCGCCCATCATGTCTGGCCGCCGCAAGACGAGCAGACCGATGAGCGAAGAGGAACGGGTCATCGAGCTGGCACGTCGCGCTATACTGGCCGCAGACCGTCAGGCTCGCCGCAAACGACCAACGAGCAACGTCACGGGCGTCAGGAGAACGCCGCCTCCTGAACGAGGAGTGGTGGTTGGGCGAGGCGTGACACCGCGAGATACCGCGAGAGGAGCATCTCTTCCTCGGGCGCCGCCCCGAGCAGGCTCCAGCGCCACCATCTCCGGCCGCGTACCCTCTCCCGTCGTATGCGGACGGCGAGGGTAGCTCCTCCCACGCGCATCCGACAACTGTGATGATGGTCGAGGAGGCGCGACACCACCTCCGCCACAACATCTCGGTGTCGGCGAGCCATCAGCCACCAGACGGTTGGGTGACGAACATCGTCAACGTGTCGGTGGCGCCGTGGCTCAACGGGTAGGCGCACCTCGACTACATCATGCTGGAGTGGAGGGACGACATGTCGTGGACGCAGCACGTCGACCCCTTTACTCCATATCGGCGCTGTACTGGCACGCCGTGGTGGATCAGGAGTACGAGGCGTGCCGCGACAACTTCTTTCTCCCTGCCGACATGCGGTCATCACCTAGGGAGTGGTTCGCATCGGACGACGAGCTTCCTTTACAACCACTGCCACCGACATCGGTTCCGGCACGGGAACCTGCCCCACCACCAACACCGACACCGGAGGAATAGGGGCAGGATGAGGACAGTGACGACGACGATTGGCCAGAGCCGGAGTGGGAGGGAATGCAGTCGGCCATCGAGGCCTCCTTTTGCCGCCGTTAGATCAAACCCCACCACACTCCGGCGGCGAAAATAGAAGCCTCAGCTGCTCCCCGCCGCCAATAGCAAATGACACTTCCGGCAACGGGTACCAACGTAGGCGGCAAACTAGCAACATCCAAGTTTCCCACGCCACCTTCGAAAGTGCCCGTAGATCTAGGGTTTAGTTCTAGGGTTTCATTTAAATTTTGTTTAACTTTGTCAAATGTTGTTTGTCAAATTTCGTTTAAGTTTATTAAATGTACTTCGAATTTCAATGAAATGTCACCGGTTCGTTCATATTCGAGATTCAATTCTTTTTCGAAAAAAACTATTGGGAGCGCCGGTGGGGAGAGTCGCTCCCATTAGGACGGCAACGCGTGCCACAACTCACAATATCACTTATCCCACATGCTTGCCGGACGCTCTATTGGCAGCGCTGATGGAGATGCTCTCACCGTACCCTTTTTCACGAGTACTTTTCAGAGAAAGAGGGGAGTGCATGGAGGACCAATGCTTTCATTTTTTCTTTTTGAGGGAAACAACACAACTATGTTGCGAGCTTTATTAGTTGCCAACATAAATTATATCGTTTTATAAGTTTGCCCATAATAAAACCAGGGGCCTTAGCCATCCAATTACAGAATATTTTTATTAACAAAACTATCTCTAGCTAGCTCATGAGCAACCTGGTTGCCTTTCCTCGGACATGTTTAAAGCTTACATTACGTATGTGCGAGATCAGATCAACACAATCAGCAAAATTGTTCGCCGATTTATTCCACCAAGAATGTTCTCCCATCAAGTTTGAAGACTTTGAACTACTTCCATGGAATCTGATTCGGCAACAACATTATTACACCCCAATATGTTTGCTAAGGATAAACCATCACGCATCGCTATTGCTTCTGCCATCGCCGACGATGGTACGCACCAAGGAGCACCAACATTGTCATCGTCAGAGATTCTTGACGACTACGGCATCAAGGAGCACCAGCATCGTCATCGTCAAAGCTTCCAAGAACAGTTGGAGGAAGGGGAGATTCTTGGGAAGAATTAGATGCTGGCACTGATGCATTCTATGCCTCAAAGAAGACGCTTGTAAACTCTGTAATGTATGTGTAACGTGATTGAATATATGAACTATGATTTGCTTAATTAGATCTCTTTTTTGTACTTCTTTGCAGTGCGTACATATTAATCATAAAAATCGGCCCATCTCTGGGAAGGAGCAAAAGATGCCAAATTTGAATTTTCAGTATCTTACCGACGGCAGCAAATGCTATTGTAAGAAAAACATTTTAACATGAACTAGGGGCTAGCCCTATGTGAGATTCTCTGTTTTGCTACAGAAACAGCAGTACACCTTACCAAAACCTTGCTTTATTCAGTATTAAATCTGTTGAACACTTGACATACTTTACATGCTCTTATATTCCTTTCAAGCCAACAAATGGCTATATCTAGCTCTGACATTTATTCGAGTATATAGCTCTATGAATTTTGCGGTTCTTTAGTTTAAAAAAGGTAGCACTCACAGATCTAAAACCAGCTCACTTGCACACCATCTGTTTACTCGGTTCTCAGTAAACTTGCCCAAGAAAGACAGTATCTCAGCGTTCACTCTCTCGGCCTGCTCTTGCTGGAGGAAATGGTGTCCTTCGATGATGGCAACCTCCATGTCTGGAACAATGGACTTTAAACCCCCACCCTCGACGTAGTGTTTGGTTCCAAAGGACTCGACGCCGATGTCCTTCTCGCCCATGATGTATTTCGCAGGCACCGTGATCTTCGCGCCATGCCATGGTGCAGTGAGCCTCCAATTCCTGTGTTCCACATGGATTAGCACGGAGCTAGATTGAACACAAAGCATGGAAGAGGTTATGGAACTTACATGTCCATCATGCGGTAGTAGTTGAGTGGCCCGGTGAAACCAGACTTCTGAAACTTCTCGGCATACTCGCCTAGTTCTCCATCGGTCATCCAAGGAAGTGGGGATGGTGATGCCTCGAGGAAGTCTATGATCTCTACTCCAGGAGGAGCGGCGAAGACGTCGAATTCGATGGAGTAGAACTTCTTTAGGACGGTCGCGGCGTCGTAACGGGCAAATGCCTTTTCAGCTCTTCCAGGCTCCTGCAGACATGATGTTGAAATAAATTGGTCATTTTGCAACACGCTATATGGTGGTAAATATATACCATGCCTACAAATGCAAAGTAAAAGATATGTTCATCTTTATGACACACTGGGCCTGCAGCTGTAATTGTTTTCTTTTCGAGTTGCTTATACTGTAGGAGCAAATGAGAGCCTGAATATAGAATCTTTGTTCCTACTATTGATTATATAAAATATCTAATCCTACGATTGATTATAGAATCTCTAATCCCACTAGTCCTAGTTCTCCAACATGCTAACAGATCGCTGTTCTAATTTTCAGAAAACAAACAGGATCATAATCTGGATATAGACAGTCAGTTCGTAAATCAAAGTTTCTTCACTGAGTGTCCTCTGAGCACAGAAATTAAAAGATTCGTCAACCAATTAGCCCACTCGAACTATCATCTGCTTCAAACTTTTTATAAGCACATTTGCTTCAATTTTTCTGTAACCAAAAGTCTGCAACTGCAAGAGCTTCCATTTCACACAACCCATGCACTGTAATTTTAAGAAGAAGATTGGATGCTGAAACTAAATCACAAGACACAGGAGGCAATCATCGGCAAGAATCACAACTGGAACCTGGAACTGCGTGATGTAGAACCCATCGCCGAGCGCCGCGAAGAGCTCCGTCACCGGGCCAGGGGAGCGTGGGTAGTAGGGCACCCCGAGGCCGACGACGGCGCGCACCCGGTCCGGCCGGAGCAGGCAGAGATGCCACGCCACCTGCGCGCCCCAGTCGTGGCCCACCACAAACACCTTGGGGAGGCGGAGGTGGTCGAGGAGCGCGACGGCGTCGCCGACGAGGTGGAGGATGGTGTAGGCGGCGGGGTCGGCGGGGGCGGAGGAGTCGCCGTGGCCGCGGAGGTCGGGGGCGAGGGCGCGGAAGCCACGGGCCGCCAGGGCGGCCATCTGGTGGCGCCACGAGAGCCACAGCTCCGGGAAGCCGTGGAGGAGGAGCACCGCCGGGCCGGCAGCGGGGCCCTGCTCCGCGACGTGGAGTGAGACGCCGTTGACCTCCGCGGTCCAGTGCCGCACCTCGCCGCCTGCGTCGACGGACTCCATGGTTGGGTTACGTTGACTCGCCGAGCACTGAGCGTGCGTGCTCTTCTGCTCGTCCGCTGTCTTTCGTCCAATGGTGGAGCGTGAACAAAGCACAACAGGAAATAAACATAAAAAATAAGGCAAGTCGTAGAACAGATATAACACATTATGAGGATGCAATGCCATGATACTATATAGATATCTTCACGCAAAATATGACACATATGAGTGGTTTGAATATACCTGGGCATTGGACAAGTAATTTTGTATGCTCCATGACCAAAAGACAACTAAATATGACCAACCAGTAGCTACAGCCTACAGGAATGCTCTTCGGTTCTTCTTAGCTTTGAAATCACAATTATATATTCATAACTAATTGTTAAAGTGATTTCCCGTTGAGAGAATAGCCACTATACCACTAGTAAAAACCGGGAGTTCCAAAATAGCACTCAAAAAACTAAGATTGCCAAAATACCACTACAATCTTAGTTTTTATAGCCAAAATGGCACTGCCGTGAGATGTCAACTTTTTTCTGTTAGTCAAGCCGTGATGTCTTTGTCAGGAAAAAGAAAGGAAGGAGAGAGTGTTGCGTCCCCAAAATTATTGTACAAGCTGAAAAGTTTCAGATACCTTGCACTTGCAGTCTCGTTAATTGCGGCTGCTCTCCGCTGTCTCGTAACAAACAAAAATTAACCAGGCAGTGAGCGAGCAATCCATGGTGGCCGGCCGAGCAGCAGACAGGAACCAGCCGGGAGCTGGGCAGGGCACGGCACGGCGAGCGAGCAGGGCCGTGCGGTCGGTCGAACAGCAGGCAAGAGCCATGGACCGAAGCTGGGTAGGGGCGCGGCAAGCCAGCAGGACCACGGCGGCTGGCTGAGTAGCAGGGAGTTGGCATGGCGTCCGGCCAAGGGAGGATATGCCATGGAGCTACACTGAGAGGAGCCAGCGCCAGCGGTACGCAGCAGTCGGGCGCGCCGCCATGGCCATTGTTGAGACGAGGGGATGGACAAACTAGGTCGGGGCTGGCTTCAGAGACAGGGGTAATCTGCGAATTTAAAAGTCTGACGAAGATTTCACAGCCTGACTAACGGAAATAGTTTGACATGTGACGGGAGTGCTATTTTGGCTCTAAGAACCAAGATTGTAGTGGTATTTTGGCAACCTGGGTTTTTTGAGTGGTATTTTGGAACTCCCGGTTTTGACTAGTGGTATAGTGGCTATTCTCTCTTTCCCGTTCTATTTGTACCAGCCTGCAAGAAAATCATCTTCCATTCTGTTATGAAGCCTTGACTTGGTAATCTTCAAGCTAGAGAAAGCATGCTCGACACTTGGAGCGGAAACACGGAGATTAACAAGCAATCGAAGCAACATGTCAAGCCAATTATAGATTCTATCTCGTCCTGTCTCAACGAGGCAGTCATGTCTCAACAAGGTAGCCATGTCCAACAAGGCAGCGACATAAAGTAGTAATGGTTGCAGACTTTCTCGGTTCTTCACTATTTTTAGCATTCACAACAAAACGATTTAACTGAAGCTCTAACTCATACCTCTCTTGTTTTGTAAAATCATCTACGTACTATTTCTCCACCATTGAACATATTTCTTTAGGGCTGAAATTCGAAATCTATTTCTTAGGCATGAGTGTAACACTAGTGGACAAGAGATTCAACACTTTCTTGTTGAACCTGAGATTCCATTCCGTGAGTTGGCTGCCAATTGTTGCTCGATATATATCCCCTCGTAAATACGTTTCAGTAGTAAACTGATTGGTCATAAAAAACAATCAGAATGCAGCCCCAGAAGATAGTAGTGTCTTTCTTAAACTTGTTCTGATCTTCTTTCGATATAGTTCTTTAAGAAAAACCATTACTAACTTCCCACACATTCATGTCTTGAAGCAAAAGTTGGCACTTGAGCTGTCAACTCTTAAAATTCGGACCGGTGAACTTTTCCGGTTTCATTGCATCGGTATAACCAGCCATAGTTAAATCAGGAAATTGCCGAACAATTAGGTTTTTGAATTGTTGGATAATTTAGGCAACAATTTCATGATTAATTTCAGAATATTAAACATGACTACAGCAGCTACTAACATGTGATACTTGAACATACTAGACGTATTAATCAACATGAACGGTAGCATATACGCAAACGCAATCATAGTAAAACCGCAGTTTGGAATACGACGCACGTACCGAAGGTTTGTAGATGAAGTAGCCGTCGGTGCAGACAGGGTCACCGCACCCAAGGCAATGGTGATGTTCTTGGCGACAACGATGGTGAAGAGGGTCGAAGTAGACGATGTCTGTGGAGGCGATCCGCAGCACCGGCTGGTAGACGACCCGTGGTGCAAGCGACGAGTAGTCACGCAAGGCGCTTTCCAAAAACCTAATTCGCCCTCTCCCGTACAATATCAAAAGAGCGAGTGGTTCTGGAGACCTGATCTCCTGATTGCCGATGCACGCCGACGCTCGGGGTGGAGTATACTACGGTGGCGGCGCAAGGCACGAGATGTTGGCAAAACCTAGATTGGTTCGGGTCATGACTGCGCATACAGTGCAAGGCATTATATAGTGCGGTTCGGAAAATCCTAACGGGTACAACGTGGGTTGACTACGTCGCACACGTTCGAGTCGGTTACCGCTAACGACTCAGTTTTTCCAAACAACAAAAATATAGATAAAAGTGTACGCGACTTGATCATCGCTTCGCGACATGTCGAAACGAGCGAGCGGCGGAGGAGGAATGCGCGAGAGAGCCTCCCATTCTCACTTGTTTACCAAGTAGTAGAATACTCCACCTTATAAGGTGATGCAACTCTCCTCCAACTTCTCATGTGTGACTAAACTTCACCTCCACCTATTACGATCCACATGGAACATTTGAGATTTCAGAAATTGCTTATTAAGACTGCCCACACATCATCACTGTAAGTAATGTGCGCAAGGCACTTGGTTTCTGATGCCTTGAAGAATTAAGGCATGTAATTCACATGTTCAGCAACTAGTATCTCAGCTGCATCACACATCGAATTGGTCTTCCAAGGTAGCCCTATATGAGATTCTCTGTTTTCCTAAAGCAACACAACTACACCTTATCAAAACCTTGCTTTTTCAGTATTAAATCTGTTGAACACTTGACAGCTCTTATATTCCTTTCAAGCCAACAAATGGCTATATCTATCTCTGACATTTATTCGAGTATATAGCTCTACGAGCTTTGCGGTTCTTCAGTTCAGAAAAGGTAGCACTCACAGATCTAAAACCAGCTCACTTGCACACCATCTGCTTACTCAGTTCTCAGTAAACTTGCCCAGGAAGGACAGTATCTCAGCGTTCACTCTCCTGGCCTGCTCTTGCTGGAGGTAATGGTGTCCTTCGATGATGGCAACCTCCAGGTCTGGAACAATGGTCTTGAAACTCCCGCCCTCGATGTAGCGCTTGGTTCCAAAGGACTCGATGCCGATGTCCTTCTTACCATGATGAATTTCGCAGGCACCGTGATCTTCACGCCATGCCATGGTGCAGTGAGCCTCCAATTCCTGTGTTCCACATGGATTAGCATGGAGCTAGATCGAACAGAAAGCGTGGAAGAGGTTATCGAATTTACGTGTTCATCATGCGGTAGTAGTTGAGTGGCCCGTGAAACCAGATTTCTGAAACTTTTCGGCGTACTGGCCTAGTTCTCCGTCGTCATCCAAGGAAAGTGGGGATGGTGATGCCTCGAGGAAGTCTATGATCTCTACTCCAGGAGGAGCTGCGAGGTTTCTAATTCGATGGAGTAGAACTTCTTGAGCACAGTCGCGGCGTCGTAGCGGGCAAATGCCTTTTCAGCTCTTCCAGGATCCTGCAGACATGATGTTGAAATAAATTGGTCATTGTGCAACAGCTATATGGTGGTAAATACAGACCATGACTAAATCCAAGGTAAAAGATATGCTCATCTTGATGAATAATGGCACACTGTGCCTGAAGCTGTAATTATTTTCTTTTCGAGTTGTTTATAATGTGGGAGCAAATGAGAGACAACTGAGTGTTTGTGTCCTGAATATAGATCTCTAATCCTACTATTGATTATACAGTATCTAATTCAACTGTTGATTATAGAATCTATCTTACTAGTGTTAGTTTTCCAAAATGTTAACAGACGCTGCACTGTTCTTATTTGCAGAAAACAAACAGGAGTACTTTGGATATAGACTGTCAGTTAATAAATCAAAGTTGCCTCATTGCTCCTCTGAGCCACTGAGCACAGAAATTAAAAGATTCGCCAACCAATTCATTAGCCCCTGGAATCGTCATCTGCTTCAAACTATAAGCACATTTGCTTCATTTTTTCTGTAACCAAAGTCTGCAACTGAACTTCCATTCCACACAACCCATGCACTGTAATTTTAAGCAGAATTGGATGCCGAAACTATATCACAAGGCACGGAGGCAATCATGGGCAAGGATCACAACTGGAACCTGACTGCGTGATGTAGAACCCATCGCCGAGCGCCGCGAAGAGCTCCGTCACCGGGCGAGGGGCGCGGGGGAAGTATGGCACCCCGAGGGCGACGACGGCGCGCACCCGGTCCGGCCGGAGCAGGCAGAGATACCACGCCACCTGCGCGCCCAAGTCGTGGCCCACCACAAACACCTGTTCCCGCCACGGCAGTCTCAGCATCTCACACTGACTCGTAGTGGCCAGAAGACAAAGAAACCAGAAAAAAGGCGCACCTTGGGGAGGCGGAGGTGGTCGAGGAGCGCGACGGCGTCGCCGACGAGGTGGAGGATGGTGTAAGCCGCGGGATCGGCGGGGACGGAGGAGTCGCCGTAGCCGCGGAGGTCGGGGGCGAGGGCGCGGAAGCCGCGGGCCGCGAGGGCGGCCATCTGGTGGCGCCACGAGAGCCACAGCTCCGGGAAGCCGTGGAGGAGGAGCACCGCCGGGCCGGCGGCGGGGCCCTGCTCCGCGACGTGGAGGAAGACGCCGTTGACCTCCGGTCCAGTGCCGCACCTCGCGCCTGCGTCGACGGACTCCATGGTTGGGTTACGTCGACTCGCGAGCGTGTGCGTGCGTGCTCTTCTGCTCGTGAGCTCGTCCGCTGTCTTTCTTGTACGCGTTTCTCTCTTATTTACTGTAGCTCGAAGAAAAAAATGATTTTATTCCAAATCTAATCTTTGACCCGTAGTATTCTCGTGCAATATTTAGTCAATCGTCGCTATCCCCTACCACACGATGACGGTGAAGACCGGAGGCCACCGTGGCCACGCCGGCGCTGGCGGTGGCAAAATGGCGCCTCCTGGAGCCGCTCGTAGGAGCGCGCCTCCTCCTCATACATGGTACACATAGGTTGTGTATCTCATCATGACGTAGAGGCCGCTATACTTTCATTTTGAAGGAAAAATGGGTACATATATGATACTCCCTCCTTCCAAATTAAATATTTTTATTTGCTACATGTGATGTATTTATACTTGTAACATGACTAGATACATGCACATGTAAACAAATAGAAACAACTAATTTGGAACGGAGGAGTATATCGTGAAAGTTCACGTGTGGCCACTCTGGTGCGGACGTGAGGAGCGGTGTCATGGCTTCCTTTGACGAGACCAGTGCGCGGCCAGGTCCGCCCACTAAGCGAGCTCCTCCAGCGCGGAGGCTTCATGGCCTGCTTGACCTCCTTGTCTCTGTCACGATGTGTGCTGTATCGGGAGCACGCGCGCTGTCAGCTCCTTGGGAATACGTGACGCGAAGTACGAGTTGTGGCACTAGTCGTGCTCATCCACGAACCAGTTGTCCCAGCAGGGAGTTTTGCGCGAATGTGGGGTCGCCGAGCAAGTCCGGCGGAAGTTGGGCCCGACTGGGCGGATCTTGCCGAGCGCGCATGGAACGACGCCACCGAAACCTTTTTTGGGTTCAGGTTCATCCTTGGGTAGGTGAACGTGGGACAGAGCATGGGTCCGGCTTCCTGCCACTACCTCAACAACCATTCACCGGCACGTACATGCGCTGGTGTTGCAGCGGCGCCCTCCGGCGGTGTCAACGTGAACTGGTCGTGGAGCACGCGTGACACCCCGACGACAAGCCCGCCTCATGGTCGTGCTTCTGGTCGGGGAACCATTTCCTCGGCATGCTTCTGGCCAGAGGTGGTGCAGACACAATGTGCTAGAGCTATGCATCGGTGGCGGGGGAGCAGAGTGGGGAGAGCAGTGGCCGCATATAGGGACCCCCACTCGCGTGGGTGCATTAAAAAGGACCGGGGCAGGGCAGGTGGGTACGAGCCGATAGCAAAACGGAATCTGTCCATTTACGTCGCCACGTTAGACCATGGTTTTAGCCGGCGTAAACACAAACATACGGGAGCAGACGAAATGCGTCGCGCCGTTTGAGTTGCACTTATCCTCGCTTTATGTTGGATCCTAGCTATGCTAGTTGGTTGCTAGTACCACCTCTCACCAGGGGCGTATAAATATAGCAAATATCTTTTGTGTGAATATTTGGACTAGTTCTTTGTGTATTTATGATTAAAAAAATACTAAACTGGTTAATCTAGGTTAAAACTCTAAACTAGTGAACCACCACATCAAATCCTGACTAAATGTGAAGTCCAGCAAGCCTAATACAATATGTTTATGCTTGGCACCCCACCAATCAGTTCCTAGATCCGCCACGGCCTCTAGGTCATTTCCACAACCAAGTGTACACGTACAAAAATTGTTGCAACTTTTGTTACAGGCTATAAAGTTTATAAAAAAATCAAATCACTCATGCAACAAAAAGAAGAATTGAACTTGTACAACAAAAAGTCGTATAATTACCTTGTAATCTGAACTAGTTAATTGCCCGTGCGTTGCAACGGAGAATACATTTGTTTTAAACCTGTATTTTCGGATTCTCGTGGAAAGACTATAATTTTTTTGGAAGAACAACAATTAGAGCATCATACGAACGTATGTTTCCATAGAACCGTATTGATTTGGTATTGTAGATGTTAATATTTTTAAGTAAATTTGGTTAAATTTACACACGTTTGATTGTTTGACTTTGGAAAAAAGTATAGGCCTTATTTTTAGAAATGGTGGAGTATTAACTACATTTTATTCAGCTCCACATTTGTATATTGGATTTCCTTTCATCTTATTCGGACACATAATGTGACAACTAATTTTCTTCGGGTTTTTTTCATGTCCTCCTACAAAGTTAGTAAGCAATTTAAGATGTCACATGCTAGCCCGCATAGTTGCACTCTCATCACTCCCAAAAATAGATGTTGTTCATTTAGAGGAATATATGATATTTTCTCGACTATACTCGATTTTCAAATTTTAATTTAGCACGGGCATTTTATATTTATTCCAACATACAGTCAAAAGTCGCATAAAAAATATGACAAGATAACGACCATTTACGTTAGACGCATCTTAATAATTTATTCCATTAAAGTGATGAAAATGACAGAAAAAATAAATTCCTTATTATAAGGTCATGTATCACACGAGAATCAGCTCTTACTACAATGGATTATCAGGATCACTATACCATGTTCCACGTTAAGTACCAAAAGCACTTGTCATTATATAAAGTGGTACATTATTCCTGAATGAAGTCTATTGGTGCATTCTGGGCGGTTTGTACTTCATTTTGATCGTCTCCAAACATGGTACTCCTTCCTCTGCATGCTCCTCTTCTTCCCCTTCCTTCGCCAGTATTATCATGTTAGGGTGCATCATCATCTTGTCCCCTTTGCTCTACCTGGTCATGTTCAATAAAATTAACCATGGAAGGCTCTGTTCTACCCGAAAGATAACAGTGCAGGAAAAAAAAGATAGTTGGGATGCTCCGAGAAAGATAAGAAAATGATATCCAAGAGGAAGTCATACATACACCCATAGATCTTTGCTTACAAGTATAGCACAAAACTCAATTGTATCTTAAAGGAATATAGATGAGTTTCCAACACATACTTATCATAGCATCAATATCCACAAGGGAAAAAAGAAGATAGTTGGATGCTCCGAGAAAGATAACAAGTATCGCAAAGGGCAAATGATTTTGAAAAAAAAACATCAATATTGCATATGCGAGACATAGAGTGGAAGTGCTAGATTAACATATTTGGGATTGCAGAATCATGAAAATGATTATATATATTCCCCTTGATATGTAATCATCCCGGCTTGCCCACATTTGTAATAAAGTTGTTTTGAAGGACTTTGTAAGAACCAAATCAATTGCAACAAAAGAGATTCATGCCATGAAACAACCTACACAAGGTTGAAAGCTAGAGTGTATGCATGAGGTAGATACTTGTTACCGAGATAGCATTGTTGATGTAGAAGATAAAGTTTCACGATCATCCGAGCTTGGCTCCAATAAGCACATGGTGATAACACCTTCCTTATAAATGAACAAGCTTCCAATGCATCTCGAGTGTACCTAAAACACATTCAAGTACAACATGGTACCCAAACTCATTGGGTCCAAAGTAGTTAGAGCAACTACAATACATAGGACAAACTCCACATAAATATGTGCATATTGATATGAAATTGATTTCATGCACATCTTAGCCACTTAGGAAATGATGGAGTTTATCCTATATATTGGATCAACAAAAGTAAACATGCCATAAGATATACATATAGTAAATATGCATGCACAAGACTTTAAAGAACCAAAGATACAACTTGGACAAAACACCAATTAAACCAAGAAAGCACACACAAGTGTGACAAGAAAACGAATTGCCCAAATTATATCAAAGACCAAATCAACACATGATTGAAGGTACCAATTTAAAAACATACCAAATGAAAATAGGATCAAGGAATAAATCAACCCTCTACACTTTTCATGATGGCACAAAGTACCAAGACGAAAAATGTTTGTCTTCCAAAGAGACACGTCATCGGGATAAAAAGGCAATTTGAAGACAACTAATGTTCAAAAGCATATAGGATAGCTCCCCCAAGATGTGTGCATTATTTATGATCTTGCATTTGAATACAAATGCACACAAAGGGGATCATCACTCACCATATATTATACAAACACTAGCATGTTCAAGAAAGAGCAATAAAATCCAATACCAATTTAAAGAATGGTGTTCTACTCAATGTAGGATAGCTTCCCAAGGATAGTGCATTATCTAGAAGTATGTCTTGAATGTAAATGCACAAGGATGGATCATTGCTTTTCCTAACACAAGAAAGCACAAAAAAATTGAGTAGAGCAAAGATCCAAAAGATGAGAGACAAAAAGCATTTAAGCAAATATGGAACTTTGAGCAACATGCCACATAGGAACAAGATAATTAACAATATCAATTTAGGTGGCATACCTCACATGTTCACATTTTCTAGGCTTGTAATATGCACATAGCTTATTACTCCCCCATAATGTGATAATCCATTTCTTTTAAACAAGAGGCAAACAAACCGACTAGAGATAATTAATGGACATTATAGAATTTGAATTTCTCATGAGCATGACATACCACATAGAGAATAGATAGTATTGATATATCATCACTAAGTGGTATTCCTCATGTACACACATTTTTAGGATTGTGAAGTGCACGAAGCATATCACTCTCCCAAAATGGAATAGTCCATTAATCTCTCAAAGAGAGCAACAAGATAAGATATCAAATAAAAGCAATAAGGCTCAAAACAAGTAAGTGTGTGCAAACCAACATACACATACTTGATTTCTCAAGATAAGTAAGTAGGGCAAGCAAGGTACAAAACCAAACACATGCAAGGGTGCAAGCAACTTTCAATGTATATATGATATAAGCAAGTTACCGCAAGGAGGAACATTGGATATGAGATAGAACAATATAATCCAAATGACTTGGCTTGAGAGAATATAATTGATGAAGATCCCTTAATTCTTCATGATGTAGCCAAGTCTCCAATGCCCTCCAACAACACCTATTGATCAAGTTTTAGCTTGTTGGTCCCCAACCAAGTTGGGTCCTAAGAGGTTAGTCACAATAGGCTTGGCAACCCAAATGGTTCTTTTCTTGACACCACTTTGAGTACCAACATATTTGGCAAACACATTGCCAACCTTATCCTTCCGAAGAGAATAAACATTATCAATAATATAGGGTTGGATAAGGTACCATAGTGCATGAAGAAGCAAAGTGACCTTCTCACGGCATTGTAGCAACATTGGCTTTTCCTTCTTCTTAGTTGAATCTCAACTTGAGGAGGGGTAGCTTGATTCTTCTTGGAAGTGGCCGTTCTTCAACTTGAGGAGCTTGAGTTTGAACTTGAGGCCTCTTCCCTTGTTGCTTCTCACTAAGAGACTTCTTCTTCAAAGGGCAAGATCTAACATGGTGCCCTTCAACTTTGCACTTGAAGCAAACAATCTTGGCCGAATCTTAACTTGTTCTTGGCCCTTTTCTTCTTGATAGACTTGGACTTTTCTTGTTATTGGAGTTGAATCCAAGTCCACTCTTGTCATTGGGGCGTCTTTGAACACTCAACACATTGTCAAGTGTGACCTCCCAACATGACGCTTTTCCAAGTCTTTCTTCAAAGAAGTGACTTGGGCCTTGAGCTCTTTTAACCCTACATGGTTAGTATCACAAAACACTAGAGGAAGTAGAAGCTTCATTGTTAGAGCAACAAGGCATAGAAAGTAATTCATCACAAGATTAGCAATATTTTGAGTGGATGAATTACTAGGACTAGCACAAGGCAATAAGCATTTTTGTAGAGATTGTGCTAGTGACCACATGAGGCTCACAAGATGTTACCTTTGACATAATAGCCTCATGAGCTAACATTAGCTTAGCATGGGATGCTAGAAGATTCTCATTAGAGCTAGAGAGCTTTTCATGACTTTCTTCCAATTTCCCATACTTGCTAGTTAGCAACTCAAGTTGAGCCCTTAGCTCAACATTCTCCTTCAAAATAGATGATTCACGAGAAGTGGAGTTAGTAGCACAAGCATCATTAACATTAGAAATGGAAGAAGACAACTTAGCAAGCTCATCATTCAACCTAGCATTTTCCTCAATAATATTTGCATGATTACAAGAGGAAGTAGAGAGCTAGGCACACAATTTTAGATAGTTGAGTTTGGAGTTGATCATGAGACTTGTAAGAAGAGAGTGTTCACTTTCCAAAGCCTTATGAGCTTTGTCAAGTCTCTCTATGTCTCAATTAGTCTAGCATTGCCAACATCCAAATTCAACTTTTTCCTTTTTAAGCACTTTACATTTAGCAAGCATGATCTCTTTCCTTAATGATTTAGCAATAATTAGATCATTTGTTTCATCAAGAGATTCAAGTTTCTCCTCAAGAGACACTCGAAGCTCATGTTCTTCCTCAAGAGCATTTTCTAAGGATGCTTTTTTCATAGCATCCTCTCTTTCAATCCTTCCCTTTCTTCAATGATATCCTTGCACTTAATAGCAAAAGTCAAAATTTCACACAATTAAGTAAGAGCAAGCTTGACTACCTTTAGGGAGAGCACC